>CABFOQ010015599.1:1572-18543 GCA_900660455.1 Gephyroberyx darwinii | reverse complement strand
AAAAGTAAAAAAAAAAACAATTCTCTTTGATTCAACAAGCACACTGACGTGTATAAAACACTCTGCTCTGTTGATGAAAATGATGTACTTCCATGTCTAGAGCTTCCTTTTAAGCAAGTGTGTTTTGCCATGTTTTTCAACTTTTTTGCTAGCACTGTATATTAATGCATTCCTAGGCTACTGTGAAGTCTGTTTCTTGTTGATGAGGAGCAGCCTCCTCCTTCTAGCTCCAATTCCCTTATGTGTTTTATATGTGGTTATAAAATTGTAGACTATTGTGATATTGCCAAACTTGTGCTAAATATTTATACATCTGTCTTTTTCATGTTCTTTTAGATCAACAAAAAACATCTAAAAAACAAAATTAAAATCCATTGAAAATGTAGGAGTATAGTAGTTCATTGTCATATTTCTGTTCAAATACACACTTGCGCTCACTGAGGGAAATTTTGTAACATATCAACTATAAATAATGTATTTATCTCTGAAATTTTGTATATTGCTTTTCATTATGTATGTATTAATCGTCATGCCCTTAATATAGTGATGCAGCACAGATAATTCAGCCAAGAACTGTTGCCTTCATTTGTTTTCTTTTTGTATTTGATGAAATGCAATGTGCATATATTTCATGTGTATCCTCAAATTTGTGTTACTCTGTCAAGACTCTCTGTCCATTTTTTAAAGGGGAAGTCAAACTTCATTGTTTATTTTTATATTGATTTTAAATTATCTATACAGACCATTTTGGAGAAAACTTTGTTGGTTGTATTGTCAAATAAATTGTTTGTGACCCATATGATAGTTGTTAAGATCCAATAGAGACTAATGTGCATGAGGGACAACCTTGGAGAAAAAAAACACTCCATTTGTGGTTGTATTTTCTTTCTGTTTTGTAGAATGTATAGAAGTCATTTTTACTCACCACTTATGACTCTGCCACATAGCTTAAATGTGTTTACAGGGAAGAAAATTTAAAATGTCAACATTTGGAATGGAAACAGAAATGAATAAGTGATGTTTTATTAAAATTTTCAGTAAAAACACAATAGTTCCTCAACTGTGGACTCATTTAGTTTTAAGTACTGTTTGGCTGGCAGACAAACTGGCAAGTCTGAATCAGGACAAAAAAAGACAGTAGAAACTTCTGAGGACAAACCTGTGATTTGTCTGTAAGTAGTAGTGTTTAGACTTTACCATAGAGATCATTGTTTGAAACCTGTGGAAAGTGTAATATCCATAAAAAATGAAAACTGCTCTTACTCATATTCTTTAAGCAAAGCATTCTGACATTGTGACATTTTCCTACTGGTCTTTGTATCAGCATATCCTGCATCTGTGGTGCTTCAAAGGTTCATTGTAGTCTTTCATAAACGGTGCAAGCTTTTTATTCAAAGCACCCCAAATGGGGCTCATTCAAATCCCTCATTTCATTGCATTAAGCTACCTAGTTAATAAAGAATCAATACATTGAAAGAGCAAGGTTATCCTTTGTCTATAAGGGCTGGTATCGTTTTGAACCTCTTATAGTTTGAGAGCTGAAAGGGGGGTGGGGGGGCACTGTGAAATCTATACTCATCAAGTGGGTCAAACAGAAGGATAGGAGAGGGAAGAATAGTGGCTCTCCTTAAAAACAACTGAACATCTTATCTGGCATCCTGAGTGGTCGTGGAGAGCAGGTCACAAAATGTCAATTTCTCATCAAGGCAACATTGTCCGTGGCCACCTCTCCCTTTAATGCACAATTAAACGAAGGCAACTTGAGTAGCAATCAGCATATCACAGCTTATTATGTCATCCAGCATGCATAGATCTCATGGCACATAAGATAGTGCAGGAGCCGCTGATAGCGCAAGTGGCAGATACACTCAAAGAGCGATTTAATTTTCTTCTGCAATCGCCTCGTGCTTCAAATCATTCCCTCGATAATCCAATGTGTCTGATAACAATAGCCACACATCTGCTTCCTGACATTGCATTATCTGTTTCAGATACACATACACCGGTTTGGGTCTATTGCCTTGTTACTGTTGTCTCCACTATTCAATGACAAAATCTAGGTTAAGCAAAGACATATAAAAGTAGAGAATTGTACGTCTATATAGTCTTAACTACCGTAGCAACCATGGAAATTGTATTTTTTGTCAATATCCTGGAAGAAACAGAGAAAATAACCAACTGCACAATGAACATAATGTCTGCATAAACATAAAATAAATCTAAAAATACATCCTGAGCTGGCAAGCATGTTCAGTTATTGCCAGTTTTGAAAACTCTAAAGACTGACAGGCCAGTGGTATATTGTCTCACCAGGTTTCTCTGTACCCAATGACCAGCCACTGGCTCTGCCACACCACTCAATCATCGTGAGAGCCTCTTTATTGGAGAACTCTAATGGCCACCCTCCACCATGATCTTAATGTGTGCATTAAATATTTATAAATCCTGGGTCAATAATGCCCCATAACCAGGGACTGACAGACCCCCACCATACCATGTGGCTGCCTCTCTCTCAAACACAGGCAAAGGTCAAGGGGTCACACAATCAAAAGAGAGCGAGGCTCACCACATCCATATGTTGCCACTCTTATCAAGACTTTCCTCAGTACTGGTTATCTGTCAAAGGAAAGAAATATTGAAAGCAATATCGATCTTAACTAGCCTTGTGTTGCCGAGGGCCAAGCTTCAAACATCTGATCACGCATTGTTATATTTCAAAAAACCTCCTCTCAATAATAAAAGCTTGAACAGTAATATTGAACATCTCTGTTCAGTGTTGACTGCCTGAGCATGACTAATAGCCTTATTAATACCAAGCATCACCGGTGCTTGATAAAAGTTGATATACATAATAAATATTTCTTCATTAGTGCTGTGTTCATTTTGCAGCTTGGCATCTCCATGGGTGACTCAGTTGCTTTGCGTGGCCACATCCAGGCTGTGCTCCTATGCAGTTCAGGTGAAAGATTGTGCTCCGGTGATAGCGCACACAAAAGACCGGCTGGACAATGAGCCAGTCAATGGAGAGCTCCAGCTGAAAGAGCCACAATGGCTGTGCATGCTGGGAATTGGGCTGGATGATATAAAGGAATGAAACCTTCATTGAGGCCATGGAGGACAAGCATTCAGAAAAGGGGTTTTGTTTGGTCTTTATCAATCTGCCGTTTCCCATGAGGAAAAACAATTCAAACTGACCTTAAAAGAGAATATTACCTTACGCATCCACTCCCTATGTAAGTCTTATTGGGGAGCTTATATGTTCACTTTCATGGGTGTTGGTGTAATACCTTTGTGCCTATATGTGTACCATATCAAGATAGGGCAGCCCAAAAAACTAAGAGGTGGACATTAGTTTTTCCTCTCTACTCCTTGGTCAGAGCTGAGAAGTACTTTTTTAAGGATTTGCTCTTGGACAGATAGGATTTGCGCAACCGCTGAGTGATGCAAAAAAACTGCTGCAACTCTCATGAAGTTGGATATTACACATGAGTAGGACACTGCTACTGTGTCATAAAACTACACAACTAGAGTTGATCGTAACTTTCAGATGATAATGAATCAAAACAATTGGTTCTGACCTTTTTCTTAACAGCTCCACATTAGCACAGTCTCCTGTCTGTGAGTCAGTACATCAGATAAGACACTGTTCCCCAGCTACTGTACACAGGGAGTCAGCTTTGCAAGGAAAACTGTAGATCCTCGCAAAGATTTCCACTTCACTCACTGCAGTCAAGAAGGATGAGCAAAGTATCCCAGTGCTTCAAAATCCATTAAACTTGTATTTGGGTGTCATTTGATACTTCATCAATGTTTCAGTGCATTTCAAAACCACAAATGCAGGATTTACCCCTGGTAGAAATACAGTATTCACCATATTTTCCTGCTATGAACTTCACTTAGTCCAAAAAGTACACTGTAAAGAAGTGCCTGGTCATAGAGTGTTAGGCTATAGTGATAAAATAATATCACTTGAACTGTATTTTCTGCCACAGTCTCCACCACATAGAGCTCCTTTCATAGCACCCCTCTGTAGTGCTTTGTCCAGTAGTTCTGGATATGATATCATCTATTAATAATGTATTGGCAATGGATTACATAAAAAAGAGAGCAGAAATAACATCCAATATTCATGCCCCCTGAGCTTGACTGTGTCCAATCCGTTTGGCCCATAAAACCTTAGCCCCATTTCCATATCCGCTGTGGGTCACGACAGGTCTGCCGCACAAAGACTCACAGAACAGCTCAACTCAGGAAAAGGGCAGTAAAAATCGGGTGGATTTCTGAACCCTTATGAAACGGCCCCCTTTGGAAAAAAAAGCCCTGAAAAAGTCCTTTTCCGATTTCAGCGCCTGCAAAAAACCTGGTACTGTATTTCCCTCTTTAATTGTGCCACTTGAGAAATTGACGTGCCTCTGAAACATGGCATGAATCTCACAGTTATTGCAGTCCCCTTGGCGGGGAATGTTGATACAACATCTGCATGCTATAGAAAGTAATGGAAGTAGCAGAGGTGGCAGCTGCAACTCTACAGGAAGTGTGCCATTTTCAGGCAGCGCTGCTGTGAGAACCACTAACTGCCAGCCTGGTCTTGCAGGCAGCTCTGATTGCCAGGACACTATGACAAACACGCAGGGTCTGGGAGTGTTGCATCCTGGGGGATGACAGCTCCTGTTTGATTGTCAATAAGGCTCATTAGCAGAAAAAATGGAGAATGTGAAAAAAGATTAAATGGCTTGAGACAGGGTCCCCCTCATGTTTCATTACAGAGGATTTATCAGAGCCTTTATTTCATCAATTCCACATTACAAAAATCCACTTACTGCTTCCCAAATACAGGCGGTACTAAAAGTCACATTTATAGAAACGCCGTTAAAGCAACCTACAGTATTTTAGGTTGTACTCCTAATATTACCACAAGCTTCTCCACAATAGCAAACCCAACAAATTATAATTAAGCCCTTTAAACATCATGCACACCTTACATAAAGCTCCTTTCTTTAGCTCTAAGCCACTCTCATCTTGAGAACAGTGGCGGATGTTTCCCTCCATCTTAGGGAGGAATGGCCAACAAAGCAGCGTGTAAGGGCCTTTCCCTGAAGAGTCCTTGTCACACCGCGCCAAACCTCTGTGATTATCGTTGTTTTTGCAGAGAGTGTCCATGCCTGCCAATACCGCTGTTCCATAAATGAATTTGGCCCCTCGTCAACGAATTACCTAACACGCAGAACTGTGTATGTGTCACATCCAATTCCAACTCACCGGCTTTGGTGGTGTGTGTCGGCTGGAGGACTTAATCATCAATCGTCAATCATAATAAGCGAAGCACATTGATAGGGTTTTTTTTTTTCTCCCTACATGGTTAAATAAAGTGTAAAGGGAGAAGTTAAAACTGACCCTGTTAAATTGGGACCACAATTTATATTCCTAATTTAGTGTACAGATTAATTAGTGTTGGCAAGTCTGTGTATCACTTTCCGTGTGGCACAGCTTAGGAACTATATCCACTTGATCAAATCTTTGCAGGCTTCACAAGGAATCTCTGGAATGAAATCTATCAATCTAATCTTTCCTCATCATACAGTAAGTCCTCATTTATTAAAAAATAAATAAGGACTTACTGTCATGTTATGCACACTTTTAGATGAAGATTTAATTGGATAATTCATAAGAGGACTTTTCCAACATTTGTCACTAATCAATAATCCCATCTCACCTCATACAAAATTAATCACCATGACCTGTTGTGAGACCTTAACGTAACCCTACACAACACACATACATACCATCTAACTGACAAGGCATGCATTTTACACAATGTGGAAGAATCTGGCAACGAGGCTCATATTTTCCCTCTCCCTGATCCAATCCACTCCTCTCCCCCGTCATATAGATCGGAGTCTGCGGGGGCCAGAGGCGCTGACAGAGCCCAGATGCTCCCAGTCTGTCTGGGGGACTGGGGAGACTGGTGCCATGGGGTCCTGGAGCCTCTGAAGTGCCGCCCCTTCGTCAACAGGACCAAGGCTAGACCTGCACTTTCTCCAGCCTGAGACACTCTCCTTACCACACTGACAACTGTGCTATAGTCGTAGATTGATACATGCAGGAATACACACTCACTAGCGCTCATTCTCACGTAATGTATGGGCCGTTCTTCAGCCGGTCCTAATTAGAGACCCCAGACCAACACTTGAGTTCATAAGGTTACAATGACACAAGGTTAGAAACACACACACGCACACACGCGCACACACACATGCTGATACCTCTTTTACGCTCTCATTTATTGCTGTTCTCTCTTCACCAGCGTCCCAGTCCCAGGGTCTCTTTGTTCTAAAGAAACAAAAAAGCCCAATATGAATCCTCCGCCCTCCCCCTCTCTCAAAACACAAAGATCATTACAAGAGCATCAAAGTATGCCATGTTTGAAATGATATTTCTCTTTGTAGTCATGGTGTAGCGTGGAGTGTGTTGGTATTAGATGCTGCTGTGGCAGCTGTCGTGGCTGGCTGCGTGGTGCCTTGGTGTCAGGGCCTCTGAGGCCAGGCTGTCCCGGCAGACAGACAGAGGGGGAGGAAACCTGATAGCACAGCCAAGCCCCAGTCTAATGTCTGTCTATCTAGCTATCCCTGTCTGTCTGACTGACTGTTGGACACTGCCTATCTGCATGGCAGATACTCCTCTGGCTTCCCAGCAGCATTGCACTGCTTGCGGCTGAGTTAATATGATCCAAAAAGTTTCACCCTGTTATTTTTTTCCCCTTTGCAGCATACAAACTTCTGCTAAGGTTAGGAAGCGCATGAATGAAAGCAGCCATTTAAGCATTACTGATGTGGCTGCAGGATGAACTTCTGCCAGTAAGTCTGTGGCTTCTACCAAGGGGTACAAGTTTTGATAATGCTAGAATTATAAGTAGAGCTGTATAAAGACCAAGATGACTATAAGACATGGAAGCACAGAGTGTGTTTGTATTTGATGTTGGGGCAGAAAATTGCTCTATAATGAGGAGGGGTGCCAGGATATGAGATGGGAAGTGGGGAGTTGGAGACAGGATATAACTTATGAGAAGGAAACGGTAGGAAATGTGGTGGCGGTTGTTGTGGCTGTATAAGCTAAAATGTATCTTACTACTATCAGCCATGATTAATACAGCCTGGCCAGGTCAAAACCCCACACTAACGGTGTGAATGCCACCAACCATATCCTTGCTCTTTCTGCGGCTCAATTGAGTGTGTGTGTCGTATGTGAGAGTGAGTGTGTGTGTGAGGGGGTTAATAAATGTTGAATCAAACGCCGCACGAGACACTCACACTCCTTAAGGGTTGCCCATTAGCGGTGTGTGGGTGCATGGGGAGTTTATCAGTGTCTGGGTGATTTATGAAGTCAGACTCAATATCATCCACTTCACCCACACACATATGGACATACACATGTGCACACACGGACACGCATACACACACACACGCTCACACATGCTCACACACGCGTGCACGCGCACACGCACGCATGTAGTCTCTCTCTCTCTGAAATGGAAGCAGATATTAGGCCAAAATTAAAGGTTTCACAGAGATTAACAGTGCGGATGATGAGATCGTCTCAGCCTCTTTTAATCTTATTCCTTTTTATCTCTGAGCCAGCATGATGCGGAAGCGGTACACACGGAGCATTTACAACCACAAAATCTAACTAAAATAATACTAATAATAATACTAATAATAATAATATAGAAAAAAGGCATGGGTTATTTTTGAGATTCCTTGGATACCTAAGCAATTGCGCAGCCAATTACTGGCAGTGCATTTGAAGCTTTGACGCTGGACTTGTTTTTCAACATCAACCACAGAACTCTACAGATCAGTATCTTTGGTTGCTAAATTCACGGCATTCCATAAAATTTACTTAGCCATGAGCAAAAAAGGAGGGTGCTTACAGTGCACTTCAGAGTGCGCCTGCCTTAAATGGGACCCCTTGTGGCTGTGTCACAGCTCCCTTCGTTAGGGGGCTGACTGTAGCCTGTAGTCACCACAGGCATCATTAGCCCTCTGTGAAACCACAGACTGAGTCTCATTCTTCATCTGCCTGTCTGCTGCCTCAACATCTATGCTGAAATGGTGCTCCAATGGCAGAGTAAGTGAGTCCAGCAGCACGGCAGACATCCGTACAAGGCTGATAGGATAAGAAATTCAAAAATGCAGCACAGTTCAAATGTATTCAGCGAGTAGGCCAATTGAATTGGTTCTGTAAAGGTTAGAGTCGAGGTTATTTTTGGAGGGTGGATTATTAGGCTACCTGGACTGCGCAGAAGAGGAATAACTGTGGGCAAGTGTGGGTCACTCTGGCACTGCGCTAGAAAGTGAGGAGAATCATTTAGTAAAGAAACCAAAAATGAGTGAGCTGAGCTGCAAGTGTTACAATAGGTCAGTGTGAAGGAATTAGAAAAAGTATTACAGGACAGATTCAATTCCAACAACTGATTTTTTTTGGACTACGCACCGACATGGCTGCCCTCTTGGTATGGTCTTTCTGAGGAAGAATAATTCATCTCTAAGGGATCAAACAGGGTTATGATGAAATTGAAATGATATATAAGCATTTAAGTTATAGATTAAATGTGCAGGAAGAATTCAAGGTTGAAATGTTGATTTCTGTTTCCCGTTCTGTACTGCCCTCTAATGGAAAACACTACTCAGAAATAAAGGAAGGTGCTCTGACATACTGTAGTCAGTGGAGTGAAGAGAGAAGACACACAGCATCATTAATTTTGAGATTAGAGCTGAACAGAAAGAAAACTACACACAAAACCCATTTTAAAAATAAATATAATTAAAATGCTGACAAGGTAAGATGAGACATATTGAGATGTATTTATTTCAACATTTATTATCAAACAAAAATAAAGTATATAATGCATTATATACGGCATCACCAATCTAGGTGGATTATAAGGCGAGAGTAAACAATGAGATCTAAATGAAGACAAAACAATTGCTTCACAACAAAGCTTTGTAGCAGTAAAATTCAGAGCCTTTATCACTGGATGTTGAACAAAGCATTCACTTGGCAGGAAATTAAATAACCAACGAGAGGTACAAAGACTAATTCTGCTTAGGAAAAGAAAAAAACAACAACAACAATGCAAGAGACATATTTTTAAGGGAATAATAATTCTTTAGAAAAACCATTCCAGCAATATCTGGCAAACGCAACTGAGACCCACGGGAGCATATGTTTGTAATTCCTACTGTTCTCTGTTTAAGTTATTTTTGTACGTTCTAATTCTGCAACAACTCTGTATCACATTAACTATGCAGCATCTCTATTCTTAGATTAATAAAAAAAAAAAAGTATAAACCGAATATTTACAAGTAGCTCCAGTTGTTCCACGGCGTGTGCCAAGCATGCTAAACTTTATGGCCCTGTTTTGTGCAATAAAAAAAACAAACCTGGCCTTGTGTGTGTGTGTGCGTGTGTGAGAGAGAGTGTACACTGGATGAAGGACAGTTGGGCTCTGTCATGCTTTAGCCTTCCCCTCTTAGTTTCTCATGGGTGAGGAGCCATTGTTTGAGGTGGTCGCCCTTGCCGCTCATGTACGGCCCACTCTGTCCACTGCTAGAAATGACTCGGTGGCAGGGGATGAGGAGAGGGACCTGGTATGGAGAGAGAGAAAGTAATTCAATCGTAAAGGAAAACAATATGTGCAACTATTGCACATGTCATGCAAACACATGTCCACATACATACAGGGTCACTGTGAAATACTTCTTCTTCTTAAAGGAACAAATATTAATGTAAAAGTAAAACCAGAGCAGTGAGATTGGAGCTCTACAAGTAACAGTTTGACGGCTAAGATCCCTTGATGTTTGTAATTTTTGTGAAGACTTACATAAAGTAGACTTTTGTAGGCACTTTGATTTACAATTGAATAAGGAGGTTGCAAAAAAACTTAATACACAATAATACACACAAATAAGAAGTTACTGTATGCATTGTAATGCACTGTAAACACACAACTGTGACGTCATGGTAGATAAAGTGAAATGTAGACTGGGGCTTTAACATCTGTTTAAAAACTGTTTTCCATGTCTACATTGATACTAGATATGTATTATGTATGGAAGAGTCCCTGATTTACCACATAAACGTCATGACATAAAAGAAATCAACATTTATGAAAATGTTAAACTGCACTTTTGTTTGGTGATTTTTCTCTTCATGCACTGGATGAAACAATGCCACGCCAGAAGTGTCTGGTTTGATCCTGCACAAATCCACATTCAGGGTGATAGCTCAGTCTTTGGATATAAATGTTTTTTACTCTTTAATAGTGTAAAGCAAAGAAGCAATCAAAAATTAATGGGCAAAAACACCAGCAGGATGAATATTCAATCGAGAGGGTGTCAACATTAAGATCTGATAACCCTGTGATCATTAAAAAGAGGAAGTCGGTGGAGCGTTTACTCTTGTTGCAGACGACTGCCAGGGGGGTCTCGAGTTCTTTGTAAACTAAATGGCTGGAGAAAGATTAAACAAGCAAGCCTAAAACACTTCGATCATTGTGAATTCAGAACAAGAATAGTGGCAATGGTTTGAGTGTATTACAGCAATTACTTCTTTCAAAATATTCTTCATGTTGCCCTCATAGGCGTACACATGTTGCGCTTGTGCTTGTTGTAGTGAAGACAGAGAAAAACATTACAACCATCACTGCACTGTAACTATGATGTTTCAATTTAATTGAGTGAGTCCAGAATTGACTGTTACCCTGACTTGATGGCTGCACCTCTAGCCTTTTATAAAAGTTGGACATCCAATGTGTTTCAGTTCAAATCCATCATTAAACCCACTCCCATATCAACAGCAATAAAACTTTCCAAGCCCCAGATTAACCTTGCAGACAGAGAAATACTGCTCGAGTATTCAGATCAATACTGTTCCCCGGGTTTGGAAGGAGAGCAGGGTACCCTCAAGGCCTT
Organism: Gephyroberyx darwinii; assembly: GCA_900660455.1. Classification (NCBI taxonomy): domain Eukaryota; kingdom Metazoa; phylum Chordata; class Actinopteri; order Trachichthyiformes; family Trachichthyidae; genus Gephyroberyx; species Gephyroberyx darwinii. Next base: position 7,573 of record CABFOQ010015599.1, on the reverse strand, counting down.
CGGATCTGCCTCTTCACTTGGGGGGAAAAGAGCACTACACTAGGCTTATCAATACTCAAATCCTGGTGAAGAAGAAGTGCCACAGAGAGGCGAGGATCGATTGAGCACACTGAGCTTTTCACAGCTGAAGCCCAAGTGTAGCAGCGCTACTGACAAGTAATTGACACTGACAATCTGACTCTGGATCTGTATCAGGAGCTGAGGGCTCAGGCTCCCAGCCTCCCTGACGAATGGAAAGAAATGTCTGTAAAACATGAGCCTGAGAAATATTATACTTCCATCCAGAAGCAATGCCATTGGCTAATGGAATGTATAAAGTATATAGTGTAAAGTATAGTATTAAAAATATCACCTATAAAATTCTTTATTATGGTTTATTTCCATTCCTAAATCATATTCCTATATAAATTGCTTCCTTCCTTCCTATGGCGTATATATATTTACTTCATTAATTACAAAAAGAAAAGATATGGTTCTAACATGAGGGTGTGCACGTTTCTATTCCACAGCACATGTGAGCGAGAACATCTCACTGGTTCCATTTCTATATAGGTACTGCGCTCTGCCTCACACAGCACACCGGTGGTGCCCACAGCACTACATGGGCAGAGCTAAACGGGCTTTGATCAAAGGGTTTGATCAAAAGAAGACACACCAGTTGCCCTCTAGCCCTCCATTTTGTACACAGTGGAATCATGGGCAAAATGATGCAGGCCGGGTTTCCTACAAGAACTAAAGATTTGGAGCTAACATCTACAGTAAGACTGGAACAAAGGGGATACTACGTATTTTAATTTCTCATATATTTGCAGTGTGAAGGGATTATTTCTCAATCATCACTATCATAGCATTGCTTATTTAGTTATTGTGGAGAAAAACTCATTTTTGACATTTTTGAGTGCATCACCACTGTGTTTTTATACGGATTAACTCTGAAAATCATACTGCATATTTTTTTTGTCTCACATACTTTCAATGTGAAGTGAGTATTTCATCATCACATATATTTCTATGCACCTATAGTATAGATTAAATATCTTAGCAATGAGGGTTCTTATTTAGTTATTGCAAATTAAAACTAAATTGAAATTACTACTGGGTTTTATAGGTATGAACTGAATTTTCCAAACTTCCATATCCAATCATAACTTAAAACACTGATCTTGATTACTCCAGTCTGAATAAACAATGTAAAAGCAAAACTTGAAAATACATTAAAACTGTTTAGTAGTACACTGCCTATGTCAAGAGTTCAGTGAATCCATACGAGAATGGAAAATGCTTACGTCTTCATAATTAACGACAAACGGCATTATGTCCACACATGTAAGTTCACATGCAGTAGCCATCAAAATCAAGTAACAAAACAAAAACTATGACGCTCCCTATCTGACAAAATAAAGTAAGCAAGAGCCTGTCAATCAATGTCAGCTGAACTCACCGGGTTCCTCCTCATGGCCCCTCCCACCGCTCGTACCGCCCTGGGGTTTCCCGCCATCTCAGCGAGGCGTTTGTACGAGACCGTCTCTCCAAACTTCACATCCCTCAGAAGTATGTGCAACACACGGCTGGTGAAAGCGTCTATGCCAGAGAGCAGAGGACAAGAGAGGGGAGTGAGAAGGAGAGAGCAGAGGAAGAGAAATCAGTCCCTCATTTAATCAATCATACCCAGACAACTGATTGAGTGGCTGATGACAACGAGGCTAACTGTCAAGTACAACATGGACACGCTCCCTTGAAATAAACAGTCAAAATCTGGAGACGTCACCAAATTTTGATCCCTCGACTAAATACTTATTTTTTCCTAATGATGATGTCCTGAATGTTTGTGAGATCCGATTCCTTATCAGAGCGACTTAACACAAGGTTGTTCCCTCTTTCCTTTATTAGAATACTCATTAAACAACTAAATACATAATACAATTCTTCAATTTGACCTTAGAAATAGCATTAACGTGGTACAGTAGCTGATGTGAGAAAATTATTTCTATAGCAGAAAAATCTAGGTTATGCTTTGAAAGGTCACAGCTAAAATTAAAAAAGTTCGCTCCTTCATTTAAAAGGATTAAGAGAGGCCAAAAAGACTGCAAATCTGCTCCAGATTTTTAATAATAATAATTTGAATGTTGCACACCATTTGTGGCAGTGGGATGACTTTGAGGTTAATCAGACCAATTTGTCCTTTTAATTGCTTTCTATTCAGAGTAGATTCATTATATCATCTTCACTTAAATGGTGGAATTCTTCAAATCATCCGCAGCTTAACCGACCACATTAACGGCTTTGATTTCATTAGCACTTTACCAGTAGCATTATCTTTTTTCTGGATTACCAGACAGTGACCGAGAGGCATGTTTGTATAGCTCTGATTGCTAAGAAAAGGAAATGTATTTGAAGCGAACATATCTAAACCTTCGAACATTCAATGCACTGCACTTTGCGTAGTCAGGGAACAACACTTTTGCACAGTGAACAAGACGGGGAACAATAGTCTCGTTATCAGGAGGGGGTGAAATTCTTCTAGTACATACATGTACTCAGTCATGAAAATTCAATTAGTGATCTCCCATTCTCTCTCATTTATATGGTCTAAGAGAGCACATGACAAGTGATCTATGTGAAATCCCTCTAAATTGGCATTGTGTGAAAACATGTCACACCCCTGTCTCTCTTCTACAGAGTGAACATCCTTTGCTCCCCAGGCTCCCTCGCTACCTTATAGTCACTCTCCGCTACACAAAGCCACGCGAACAAGGCAATTTGCCTAAACTGGGGGGAATAAGTGTAAAACCTAAAGGGGATAGATTTGATTGATGCGCACCCATGTGAGTTCTTTGTCTTGAACAAGGCCCGTAGGTACTGTTTAATAATTTTTCAGGTAATAATCACGCTGTCAACGAGATGACGGGCTCTTACGCAGACAGACTTAATGTTATGAGGAGATAAGATACACCCCTGAAATTTCTTTTATGCATTATTCTCCCTCATAAAGCATGGATTTGGCCACATGATGTGTGTGGTACATATTGATATCGCTGTGTTGCTGGTGGGTGAATGACAACACGGCCAGACTATGGGTATGACAAATCCCTGTTGATGTAAACATTATTGACAAACAACGAAAGTCAATCTCACACCGACAAGACGCCGTGCGTTTTTACCAACGAGCAGACCGAGCAACAAGCCACGGTGCTGGATATACCTTTTACAAAGCTGTAAGGGTTGTTTCTCTCATGAGGCTTCAGATCTCCAATGGTTCTGGACAAAAAAACAAGTGTCTGTGGTTTTATCTGCGAGTACAGAGGTTAAAGAACTTTGCCCTCATCAGTGTTAGTGACAGGGATTCCATACGGGTCACTTGAGGTGACCAGCAATGATTTGGAGAGCAGTCCCCCAGCCCCATACTTCATAAAGAGCCTAATATGGTGTGTCTGGGGTCAGGACCCTCTTTAGATAGGGGTGCAGCGATGTCAATTGTTTAAATAAAAGTTGAGAGGAACCACTTACATGTTTACAGACATCCCATAATTATGTCACAGATCATTACCTGCTCTGAGGCCAGGTGACGGGGCCACTGGAGAGCCCGGATTGACCCAGACCGAAAAACGAATGGATCTCGCTATTATGAAGATATCGACATACGTGATTGATTTGCTCATAATTTTGTACAGAGGACCAATTTAAAAAGAAAACGAAAAAAACTAAAACAATAAATTGAGCATATGATATAGTACGACTGGAGAGACGATTTCCACATGACAGTCACCTCGTACATGGTTGTGAGACTAAAAAGACAACAGTGGAAATGCAGCTACCTCATTATCCTTTGTGTCTAATGGGAGGGAAGACTTTGACTCCCAGTCAAAGTGTCTCTTGAGTCTTGAGGGATCCATACTTTTGAAGGCTGACGGGGTGCTGATATACTCTGATTATTCGATATTCTGAAAACGTTCATTTCCCTAATTCCTCTCCACATCACAGGGGCGAGTCCTGGTGAGTGTCTCATCTCGCCCTGCGCTGTGCACAGAGGGAGGTTCAGGCTCCTGCAGGAACACAGTCATTTGGGCTTTGAAGAGCGCCCTTCCCCCCCCTACCGCCCGGGCCCCCTCCCCACACATTCCCCGTGCCGCTTACCGAGACTAAGATCCTCTCGTCTGTTACATATGGATGTATAATTAATGAGAGAAGAATATGCATCGTTTTGAGAACCCACGATGGCGTCTGCTTTTTTTGGAGGAGGCGAACACGCCAGCGCATGCATACGCGCGTGCACGTGCACGTCCACACGGAGCGCGGCGCATACACCACACGCTCAACCGTTTCTCTACCTCTTGACAAGCAAAGTTGCATGTGATGTTGCGCATGACAGTCAGGGTATAGAAAAGTGTGTCTCACATCTCCTTTCATGTCACCTCTGTTGCTCGGCTACATCGTGACAGCTAATATGAAAAGTGGCTTGTTTTGTCAGAAATGTGTAAATAAACATGGCAACACTTCAAGTGAAGGTCACAACTCAATATTACATGACAAGTGCTGTGAGAGCACTGTCGCATTCAGGTTTTCCCACAAGATAACTGAGCAAACAAAAGTTGGTTGTCATAGATTGTAATGACCTGATTAAACTTGTATTTTTTCCCATGCAGGCGCTGGCTGCATGACTTGACTGACGAGGAATTGGTACAGCGGTAAGGGAAAACCTAATCCTCAATATTTGTGAATCAACAAAAAAAAACCTTCTATTTTCTTCCCTCAAAAGACGAATACTCTTGATGCTCACATTTAACATTTTTACACTGGCTTGGCCTATGGTTCTGACTACTGAGAGCAATCCAACCCTAAACCCTGTATTTACCGAGCCCCAAAACAACAGGCGAGGGAGAGGGGAGGAACGCAGCACAATCACCTATTCAGATCAGGTACTAATGAAGAATTCCATCTATCCTGAAATTTAATTAAAGCCCCAAAGACTTCAGATGAGATGCGATTTGAAAGAGCCTGGGGCTGGTACACAAGCACTTGGTGGCGAAGGGAATCACACTGAAAGTTGATATCGTAATTGGTCCTGATGTATTTCTGCATTGCCTTTGCGGGAGCGTGGGACTCATAGCTGTATACAGGGTCTCCACGGAGTACCTGCTCATTGAAAATGCCATCACTCAAGCACTGCAGATCTGCATGAAATTAGAGTGCAACTAAGACCTGATTGCAGGGGAAGAGAAGCACAATTGTTAAATGCATATATTAGAGGTATTTTTCTGTGTAGGTGCGTTTTCCCCTCTAAATGAGTTCTCAGTATTTTAAAGTTAAAACGCAATAAGCATGTAAGAAAGAAATAGCCTGTAACTGTTTTGAAAATTACGTGAACTCTAGATGTTTATGATTTCCAAACTTAGTTGTAGGTGCATGTTACTGCTTGTTTCCTCAACACCAAAAACGCCACGGTAACTAATAATTAATTCCTCAAATTCCCCTCACTGCCCTCGATCATACACTCCGGTGTCACAGCTACCAGTTGAAAGGACACTAATTGTCCATTCTTGGGGTTCTTTCTTTTTTCCTTGCCGTAGGTGACTGGTCAAGCCAACAATAAGCTCATTCAAACTTTACTACCATTCACATGTTCTCATTAAAAAAAAAGCTTCCTGTCTGAAAATGTCAAGAGTGGAATTCGATCAGTTTCAAAGAATGTGCCAAGAATCATGGAAAAGCTTGCCAAGACTAACACGCGTGGTAAGAGCTGCCACAGATTACTGAACCAAGTTACAGCTCTGTGTTCTGTTCTCTCTCTTTCACCCACTCACTCGCTTTTCCCCTCTCTCGCTCACCCAGCCTCGCTTTCCCTCTCGCTCTCTCTCTCTCCCTCAGCCATAAAATACTTCATTATAACACAGTGAGCCAGTGAGTGTAAGTGATGTAACTGACAATTAAGAGTGAAAGCCTGATCCCAGTCATGGCTCTGCAAATATTTATCCATGACAGACCTCCTTGCAGGGCGGGGTGG
>CABFOQ010015591.1:1191-11812 GCA_900660455.1 Gephyroberyx darwinii | reverse complement strand
GTGTTGCTACACACATGCACAAACACACACACACACACACACACACACAATGAAAGTCGCATACAGACATAGGTAGAGAGAGCTCGGAAAGGCACACAGATGCATAAATGTACACATGCAAACACTTAAGTGCAAAAGCAGTTAAAAGCATATGGGAGCATGCGTGCAAACATGAATTTGTGCATGCATGCATACATGAACATGCACTGATGCAAACCCATGCACACAAATGGCCAGAACGGAGAAGTGTAAATCTTTCTCTCTGTGCTTTTCTCTATCTCCCTATTTATTGTGTCACCTGTAAAAGCTCGGCTTGGCACGGCAGGTCTACAGGGAGAATGACCTCATGAAGATCCAGGTAGATGAGTGATGATGCCCCAATCTCCTCCTCTTTCTTGCCTTGCTGGCTGGCTACACACACACACACACACACACACACACACACAGGCACACATCTTTTCAGTGTTTAGTCTCTTGCCGAGTGTGCTGCACCATCACCTGAAACAATCACTTTTTATCTCCACTCCTTTGGGAGGATGACATCATTGCGTAGTGTCTGATCCCTCTCCCTCCCTCGCTCCATCCCTCCTCATTTTGCACACATTGAAGTCATTGTTTGAGAGCAGTGATTTGCTACTACTCGCACACAGCAGTACATATTAGTATACACAAACACACAAAGACAATTGCTTGAATAAATATACACACACAGGCACACACACACACCATGAGTAAACAAACAAACAAAGTAGTTGACACCCACACAGTAAACATTTTGGACTGGGGCCAACCTCTTGTAAAGGCAGTATAAACGCCTTATCCTTCTCTGTAAAGCAGCCTGCAAGACAATCAATTAATGCTCTCTCAGACAGATGGGGGAGGGTGTTGAGTGAACAAAGTGTATTTTGTTATTACATATATTTTAAACAGGGAAAAGCATGTGTGCGTGTGTGCATTGCATGATGTAGCTAAAGGTTAAGTTAGTTAAATAAGAAAGACAGAGAGAAAGAAAGAGTTTTACAAAGAAAGAGTTTTGGACTCTGACTTTACCACCTGGCCTCTTTCCCATCACTGCTTCCTTACTTCTTACACTTTCTCTTTCCCTTTTTTCTCTTTTTTGGTACTTACATTATCTTCCATCACCCTTCCATCTCTTTCATGTCACCCTGGCTGTTGGAGCAGGAGGGTGGCTTGGTAGTTAGAAGAGAAACTTGAGTATTATTGAGCTACAGTATTTAGTATTTAGTGTGCACACACGCAAACACACAGTACAAGCAGATACGTGCATTGAAAATACAAAATGTCCATAAATATCCACACATAGTCATATACAGTATGCAGTGGGGCACAAACATGCCTCATTCTCATCATTTACACTCATCTATAGCTCCCAGCATATGTTCAACATGTTTCTCATGTTTGAGTCAATGTGTGTATCTGTGTGTGTGTGTGTGTGTGTGTGGTGTATATACACCATTCTACGGCCATATGTGCAAGCATGCAGCGATGTGTGGTTCATTTGAGTTGAAAAGCGGTTTGGTGTATGTAAACAAGCAATTAGCACGGGGCCATTCTGGAAGCAAGATGTTCAGGTTGATTTCATGACAAAACATATTAGCAAGCGTAATACTGGATCCTGTTCATTTACATTTTACGTATTTAGACACATGGTTGTCGCTGGGATCAAACCTGTAAACTTTTATAATTGGTTGTTGGATTGGTATCTTGAACCACAAAGCCCCCTAGGCCCCATTCAGTTCCACTACAAATGGCCTCATATACAAACACACACAGACAGAATAGTTCTCCATTGAGTCTGGCCATTCATCACCGTCAACTCTGTGATGAAGGATCCTTTTCAGAGAGAAAGGAAGAGAGTAATAGGTACAGAGAGAGCAGGAGAGAGGAAGAGAGAAAGTCAGAGAGAGAGAGAAAGAGAGAGGTGACAGGCAACATAGGACCTGAACAAAGTTAGAGAACAGAAAATGAGGAAGTGAGATATAGAAGAAAAGAAAGAAAGAAAGAAAGATTAATTTCCTCCCTTCTTTTTCCCCAGACACACATGCATGCAAACACAAACACACACAAACACACACACACACAGACCCCCTCCACACCAAGGTTTAAAAGTGCAGCACAAAGCACAATCCTATCTCCTCTCAGTAGCCAATTCCATTCTTCTTCCAACGACGTCAAAGTGGTTCTGGGAACACCAACTACTGCTGTCTTCAAAACAAACCACTTTCCCTCACTTTCTTCATTTGTATACGTGCGTATGCACATGTTTTATTGCGCTCCTTTATCCAGATCTCTCCATGGATAATCTGTGCATGTGTGTACATGTTTTGACCATGTATGTGAATATATTTCTGTCCTGGCTGTGTAGATGCGCTTATTGTATTCACTCACTCAGAGCATTTCGAAAAACTTGAAGTGGAAATGTAATACTCAGTGCTGGCCCTGGAAAACGCCAAATTGTATCTACCCTGGGAAAAATGTTGCTCTCTCTTTGGACCAATGTAGGTTATGAGACTGGACTACTCACTGTGTTACAAAGCTTAAACACTCACTAACGCTCTTCAGATGTTTAATAAGAAGGGACGGCTTGGGGGTGGCACGGATTGGCTGTATTTCTGTGAATGCAAACTCCTACGCCTTTCATTCTAGACAGAATTTTCTCAAATGCTGTTTTGCAACACAGAAGTTTGTTGCAGAACCCTTCTGTTGAGGTTACGATTAAAAGAAAATCCTCCCAGGATTTTATGTTAGTAATAGGCAGCAGCACAGTGCTATATTCTACCAGACCAAGTTTTACATATATTCCAGGTAAATAAACCCCCTGCTTTTAAGAATAGGTGAACATTTGATCCAAAACTATTTTAAAAGGGCTCTTCCATAAGGACTAGTACTTCATTGCAGGACTGTTTAAAAAACTGAACAATACTGCAATATCACTGCCCACCAATGTACAACTGTGTGCTATTGGGATTTCCATGTGTGCATGCATAGACATTTGCCTGGGCATATGTGTTTGTGTGTCATCCAAGGTAAGGCAAGCCTCAAGGTAGAGGAAGAAGCTGTCAATTTGTCTGGCCATTTGTCTTTTAGCCTGTCTGCCTTGAATTAGGCCCAGTAGCCAAAGGTTGTTAAAATCCCTACTGGAGGAGAAATAGGCAGCTGTAAAGTTTTTAAAAGAAGGAAACTCCACACACATTTACAAACATGCTAGCTCGCACACACTCAGACACACAACCTTGTACACACTTGGGGATAAAACATCATTAGATGCGAAAACAACTCCTTGGCAGATGTAAAGGTGTGTGTGTGTGTTTGTGTGTGTGTGTGTACACGTATATGTGTGTTTTTGTGTGTCTGCACTTAACAATTGCACGCATGGATTTGCACACATTCAAGCACACACAGGATGGGAAAACCTATAAACACATGTAACTTACTCACACACACACACACACACAAACTTACATAACATTCCATTTACACATTGCACACACATTAACACAGTCAACACATTAGCTCTAAGCACACCCTTCCACATTTTCTCCATTCAGACAAACTTCCATCTTGATTGATTGACTAATTCAACTCTACACCTTGTTTTTCATATGCAATGCCATATGTGTTACTTTGTCCATGTTCCGTCCAAATGTGAAAGGAGCTGATTTATCTTGAGGCAACCTGATACTGTTATGCTGTATCATATAATGGGATCAAGATGAAAGATGGAAATATATGGGTAGAGGGAGAGGGTTATGAAGCAACAGATACGTAAGGCTAACTGGGCCCAGCTTGCATGGCCTTAAAGTTTGGCCACACTTTAAAAAGATATGTATGTAATTAAAGTCAACCGAAACTGGACAGAATGTAACTCATGGAAAAAATACCGGTTTCCTTTGTTGTTCTGAGCGGGAAAAGTCAAAATGATTGAGCTCTTACTAAGCTTTGTTGTGAGATCTCTTGGCAACGCTATCGATTTAAGCATTCTTGCTGCATTACATGGCGCTATTTAAGGGAAAAGGATGAAAATGGTTGAGGTTTGGAAGATGCAGCAGTTCCCCATTTTGGTCTCATCTCTGCAAATATTATACCACAAGCCAAATAATTTACAGGAATAGGGGCTATTTCTAATGGAAAATAGACCTAGGATCTGGAAAATTCTCTGGTGAACCTTGGCGAAAAATGTGAGGGACAAGAGAATACCATTTGGAAACAAATGGAATGTTTTGGAAACATGTTGGTTGCTCCCCTTGTTTCCACGACATTGTATACACCAGCAATTAATGAGATCTATTGAGTGTCCTTATAATACTCTGTTCTCTGCATGATGTTCTCATAATTCTAGTCCAGGGAACACAGAAACACAGAAAATGAAAGAAACTTAATTCAAGACATTTGGGTTTGGCAAGTCTCAGTCAGACCCTGCTAAATCATAACTCCATCAGCAGTAACCTGTGTGGCTGCTGTTTCCAATCAGGCACTACTCTCTGTAAAGGGTCCACAACCGGAAGGGAAGAGTTCTGTATCCAGTATAGTATACCATGCTATAATCTTGGCCAGCATTCAATTGTCTTTATTGTTTTGTCATGCTAGAGTGTGGCTGGTGGTGGCTCAGTGGTTAGCGCTGTTGCCTGAGAGCAAGAATGTTCTTGATTTGCTTCCCAGCTCCAGTCCTTTTTTTGTGGAGTTTGCATGATTTTCCTGTGTTTGCATGGGTTTCCTCTAGGTGCTCGGGTTTCCTCCCACATTCCAAAGACAGGTGGATTGTAGACTCTAAATTGCCCATAGGTATGAATGTGAGTGTCTGCCTATGTGTGCCCTGCCTTCCACCCAATGTATGCTGGGATAGGCTTCAGCCCCCCATGCCCTTTGCTTTTGAGAGGATGCCTAAGATAACTGTTGCTGTGTGTGCTCGCTCATGTACACTCAGTGACCACTTTATTAGCTACACCTTTCTAGTACTTGGTAGGACCCCAGTACACAGGAGTACACTGAACTCATTGTCATGTTTGTGGAACCAGCATGATGTGTGCTTTGCAACATGGCTCGTTACCCTGCTGGAAGTAACCATTAGGAGATGGGTAGACTGTGGCCATAAAGGGATGTGCAAGGTCAGCAACAATACTCAAGTAGGCTGTGGCATTTAAACGATGCTGGATTGTTATTAAGGGGCCTAGTGTGCCAAGAAAACATTCCCGATACCATTACACCACCGCCACCAGCCTGAACAGTTGACACAAGGCAGGATGGATCCATGGATTTATGTTGTTTACGCCAAATTCTGAGCCTACCATCTGCGTGTCACAGCAGAAATCTGGATAGGTCAGACCACTGTCCAGTTTTGCGGAGGCTGTGCCACTGTATCCTCAGTTTCCTGTTCTTAGCTGACAGGAGTGGAACCCAGTGTCAGTCCTGTTGTAGCCCATCCACTTCAAAGTACGACGTGTCATACATTCAGAGATGCTCTTCTACATACCACTGTTGTAGCACGTGGCTATTTGAGTTCCTATCAGCTTGAAACATTCTGGCCATTCTCCTCTGACCTCTCTCATTTACATCAGATTTTTCGGCCACAGAAGTGCTGTTTACTGGATGTTTTTGTTTTGTTGTGCGTGAAAATCCCAGGAGATCAGCAGTTTCTGAGATACTCAAACCACCCCGCCTGGCACCAACAATCATTCCATGGTCAAAGTCACTTAGATCACATTTCTTCCCCATTCTGATGTTTGTTCTGAACAACAACTGAACCTCTTGACCATGTCTGCATGTTGTTGCATTGAGTTGCTGCTACGTGATTGGCTGATTATATATTTGTATTACCGAGCAGGTGTACAGGCGTATCTTATAAAGTGGTCACTGAGTGTATGTGTGCTGGTGAGTATTTGTCCAGGTCTCATTCCAATGGCCCTTTCAATTCTCACCCCTCCCTTAGGTACAAGGCACCAGAATTGCCCTGTTGTTAGTATTATTATTGACACCAACACCAACTCCAAAAGAGGCAGAATCTGCAGAGGGTGGCATTCAAATTGTGGAAGATTTCTCTCTGTCTCTGTGTCTCAGAAGTTGTCACGCTTCCATCAAAGTCAATCTGTTTTGTGTTAGGGCTGATTGTGCAGTTGTTGGATATCAGTTGTCTGACCGGTATGACATGACCTTACACATGCTATCAGCAGTTACTTGAGCTGCCTAGTAGCCTGGGAGGCTAACCGATATTCAGTAAGCTAAGCCTGATCGGGCTTTGTCAGGTTACAGGCTTATTGGAGACTTGTTGGAATGAGTGCTGAATTGCTGTAGTCATTTTTGTGAGGTAAACATTCATAGGCTATGTGCTGGTCATCAATCTGTGTGTGAGTATGCTTTCTTGGATGTATATCTTTAAATGTTTACTGTATAGGCCTGTGATTGATTGATCTATGTATGTACTGTATGTATGTATGTATGCATCTATCTATCTATCTATCTATCTATCTATCTATCTATCTGTCTATCTATCTCACCGGTCACTTTCTTTCCCCCTCTCCAGTCGGACTCTTCAGTGACCATAACCTGTGCAGATGGGAAGTGGAACAAACAGGTTTCATGTGAACCCGTGGATTGTGGCTTGCCAGACAAATACCACGTTCACCCTGCCCACTTCAACTTCCCTGAGGGTACCACCTATGGCAAGAAGAGCACCTTCCAGTGTAGGGAACCCGCCCAGCTTGTAGGTGAGATGCACAGGCGAACAAAAGCACACACACGCCTCACACACACACAGACACACACACACTTTTTCAGGTCATCTGTGGAAGATCTTTTGTCAGGGTTGTTTGATTTTAGGTTCCCTGAAAGCGGATGCTGAATACATTTTATTGGAGCTGTCATCAGACGGTGGAATATGGCTATTTCCCTGTTTAATATCTACTAAGTCCCAGTGATCTGTCTGGCTTTCTCTTCTCGCCTGACACTGTTGCTCTATCTCCCCCATGCTCCTCTGGCTTTACTTTGCCGCATCTTTTCTTACTGTTTCAATTCATTTTCTTATGGGTCACTTCTTGATCACTGAACTCCCTTTTTTCCTCATTCCTCCCATACCTCTGGAATGTATGATATATTATTCAACCTACATGTTTTCATCTGTTTCTCTTTCTCTTTGTTCGACCACTTTCTCTTTCAAATCCACACATTGACTTTTCTATTTCACTCTGTCTGTCCCTCTCTCCTCTTTTCCTTCCCCTACTCCCTCCATCAGGTACCAACAACACTCTAACCTGTCTGGAAGATGGTCTTTGGTCCTTCCCAGAGGCCCTGTGTGAGCTTCGATGCCCAGCCCCTCCCCCTGTGCCCAACGCTGTGCTGCAGACCAAGCGTTGCAATGAGACAGGCCTCAAAGTGGGCTCTCTCTGCAAGTACAAGTGCAAGCCAGGATACCATGTCACTAACAAGCCCAAGAGGTAGAGAATAGAAGATTCACCTGACCCTTTTGTTCGGATCTTACAATATTGCACATATTGGATTGGAATTGGTCCCATTGGGAATTATTGACTGGAATAAATTCCCCTTTAATAATAATAATAATAATAATAATAATAATGTATATATAATACATTTGTTATTATTATTATTATTATTATTATTGGACTGCATATCCAAGTGAATAGAATTCAAGTCTTCTTGAATCTTCATTTTGCCCATGGCCCAAATCTAATGCACAACACATCACCCACAAGTCTCCACTTTTTCTCCTTTTCCTTCAGGCGTGCGTTTAAGCGCCAATGCACAGAGGATGGCAGCTGGCTGGAAGGGGCATGCGAGCCAGTGACTTGTGAACCCCCACCACCTATCTTCCACGGCTCCTATCACTGTACCGATGGCTTCCGCTTTGACAGCGTCTGCAGACTCAACTGCTCTGATTCTGCCGTAAATACTGCCATCACCGCCACAGGAGGCTATGCCCACACGGTGAGGCACGCTCCATGCAAGCAGGTCTGTCCATCTCTCTCCTTCTCTCTTTCTACTCTTGCTTTACCTTGCTTTTTGTCTTTTGGCCTCCCATACACATACTCACCTTCCTAGTGAAACACAAACACACACACACACATACATAGATACACAGAGTGTCATGCATCTTCCTTGACTTGTGTCAGGCAGTGGAGTCTTTGAGGCAGTGTGTGCACGTGTGTGTGTGCGTGCATGCGTGCGTGTGTGTGATTCATAGAAAATGTACATCTCTAGCTCTCTCTCTCTCGCTCTCTCTCTCTCTCTTTCTCTCTCTCTCATTCTTGCAATCTCGCTGTTTCTCTCTTTCTATCACTTTTAATTCCATCATGCTTTAATGGCATACAAGTCGAGAACAATATTCCAATCCATGTTTAACATATATCACATATGATCAGATGTGAATGAAGAATAAAAGAATGAATGAATGTGATAGGAAAAACTCTTTCTCCTTTCCCTAACACACTCACTATCCTCGCTAACAGTTATTTTTCTCCTGTGCTTTTTTATGCTGCTCCTACTGTCTAAATCTCAGCCTCCCTATCAACACTTCTCTCCCCATCTCCCCGAGCCCTACTCAATTAGACGCCATGCTCATTTGATTGCTATTGATTTTCAGAATAGTCCTGCTGCCACAGACCTTTGAAATGTATACACCTTTTAATCTGCACTGCCTCTTAGGCCTTGTGGATGGGATACCTGATAAGAATTGGATTGTATTTCCCCCTCTGCTACGGGATGGCAACTCAATGTCCTTGGCCTGCTTGTGCTTGTGTATGTATGTGTGTGTGTGTGTGTGTGTGTGTGCATATGTATGTGTTGTTTTTAGGGCCCTGGGTCCAATGCGATTCGTTGTAGGAAGGATGGAAACTGGACAGGGTCATTCCGCCTGTGCCCACAGAGCAAAGGCCAGTGTTCGTTACCTCAAAACCTCCATTTTAGCCTACAGTACTCATGCAAGCGAGGACACGGCATAGGTTTGTATGCACACTTTAACTGTTATATAATACATTACAATACAGTTATTTTACTGCTGCTTTCTTTGTTGCTATTGCTCACAATTTTTATCCTACTGTTTACACGAATTTGCTCTAATTTACTCTGAATGAAATATAGACAGATACAGAATCTTAGACTTTGAATGTCTGAAATTGAACGGAAGGACATTTTCTTCTTTGTGCAGGTCACTGACTTGTCAAATTCACCCCAGATATAAGAAAAAATCAAAGAGAGATCAAATACAAGTGATGCATGCCAAAATATACATCATCTGAAATCTCTTTGATGTAGAAATGGTATGCACTCTGACACACACACTCTCTCTCTCTCACACACACACAAAGGTGAGGAGTGTGAGCTGACATGCAGAGAGAGTAACAACGATGTGGTGATCCTCCCTAGCAACATGACAGCAGGCAGTGTACTCAAAGAGCACTGGAGGAATCCACCCAAAGTCAAGGTAAGTTTAAACGTGTGTTTGTGTCCGTCTCACAACTCTGACAGATGCAGTTCACAAAGTTCTGCCATCCACAACTCTCACGTTAGGAATTTTGCACATGGTGTCCACATCCTGGCTATATTATCCACAATGCAAGATGCCAACTTCTCCTTGTCTCTTATGCCCAATTCCCTCCAGATTTGTTTTAACATTATGGCAGGCCTTTAAACAGTTTTATAAAGTTTTTGATCAGACATGTGAAAACATGCTCCTGCCCCCTTGCATCACTGTCTTTGATATGAAAATCCTTTCAACTGCCTTCTTGGAGTTGAAAAACGGCTGCGAAGCATCTTGGGAAATGAAGTGTTTCCCCTACGCCCACACACAAGGTATTGTACCACTAGTAACATTCAAGTACCCCTGTATTAGCCTCGCAGCCAGAAATGACCCAAGCAGCAAAATTATCTTACCAACCGCACGGTGGAAAAAACAAAAACCCCATCACATCCCACACTCCAAAATCTCTTGAACTCATGTGAACCACAGGGCCCCCGCCGCTGGGGCCAAGTCGTAAAGCCAAGTTATAAAATGGCTAGTCATCAGTAATCACTGTAATTTCCAGAAATGACCCTATTACCCTCACTTATTAATGACCCCTTTTGATTTAGATATACCTCACAGCTGCCCATTGTATCGATTCATTACTGATTGCTGAAACTGGCACATGGCAAAATGGAAAGAAGTAAAGGGAGGGGAGAGGAGAGGAAGGGTGGGGTGGTTAAATGCAGAGCTGTAAATGTTGGTCCTGCGAGGGCACCACTCACACCGTCATGGAGTCATTTGGGATCCTAATGATGCTTTCAGGTGGTGCCAGGGATGGAGGGTGTGTGTGTGTGAGTGTCTCGCAGTGGTGGGGTGTGGTGGGGGGCAGGGTGGTGCTACACTACACTATGCATCTACTCTGTCAGTTTAATTTCATATATTTCCATGGTGTTTAATTGAAGCTTTTTTTTTTGAAAGCTCTTTTAGCTAAAGAGGAGGATCATACAAAAAAAGGCATCAGGTTTTTGTAACTAGAGAAACAGTGAAGCCAGGGCCGAGAAAAGGAACACCATTTTTTTTTTATCAACTTGTTTTGTTTTCGTTACCGAGTCATGCTGAGTCGGCAGCTTTTTGTGATGCATGTTGGGA
>CABFOQ010015590.1:4593-15205 GCA_900660455.1 Gephyroberyx darwinii | reverse complement strand
ACTCTCCTCATCGCTGGCTGCATCAAGTACATGAGCAAAATTCTCACACACACAATACACACACTAAAACACCAGTAGGACTTCTATTTCTTTTCAGTTAAAGGGTAATTGCGGTATTTTTAAACCTGGGCTCAATGTGTACAAATTTGTCATTTATAATGCAAAATAGGTACAAAAAGTTTTGGAATTGCTCCGGTAGATCGCCTCAGCCGGCAGTCGCGAAACGGGCTGCAATGGCTGCAACGTAATCAGCAGGGGCAAGTGCACCGAAGTACCAAAGTACGTCCACTAAAAGTGCTTGTTTTTGCCACGGACAGGCTCAGGTTGTTATTCGTGTGTCTGACAACATTACGGAAAGGATTGCTACAGAGACAGACCTTTGTTTAACCAGAAACAGAAGTCTAGCTCAAGGAGAAGTCTCCCTCTGAAATCTGAAAGATGAGGTGAATTGTTGCAGGAAGAGGTTAAACAAAGGTTTCTGGCTAAACAAAAGTCTATCTCTGTAGCGATCCTTTCCGTAACGTTGTCAGACACTTCCAATAACAATCTGAGCCTGTCAGTGGCAAAAACAAGTTTACTTTTAGTGGATTTACTTTGATCACGCACAGATGCCCCTGCAGATTACGTTGCAGCCATTGCAGCCCGTTTCGCAACTGCCGGCTGAGGTGATCTACTGGAGCAATTCCAAAACCTTTTGTACCTATTTTAGGGTATAAATAACTAATATGTACAAATAGAGCCCAGGTTTAAAAATACCAGAATTACCCTTTAAGTCCAGTATTTTCTTGTGACTACTTTCTATACAGACTTTAGTGGTTCTTTACAATGGATGTTACCTTCTGTGAATGCTTTATAGACTGATAACACTTTAACAACGATCAGTAAAGCTCTCTGGGGTCCTGTGGAGCTCAGTGGGTAGAGCATGGCACTAACACTGCTGGGGTTAGAGGTATGACTCCCACTGGGTGCTTTGGATAAAAGATTCCACCAAATGGCAAATCTGTTATATTATAAATTATATCTATTATATTATGCCCTCTGCAACTCACCTGCATTAGGTGGCCTCTCACTCCACACACTGGTTACTGCTCTGTCCACCCTCACTACAAGACAGAGACACAGACAGAGATAGACCTCAGGTCATGATAAGGTAGATGACAGAGAATGTACGAGCAACACATATTTTAATGTGGTCTTAAAGAAACATACCTTGGTACCTAGGTAACACAAACTGTAAAATCAAGCAAGTATAAACGATAGAGCGATAAGTATCAATACCACCTGTCAGCCATCTAGGAGATATAGATCAGTGCTTTGAATAATAATAATCCTCTTAATTCTTGTTCTTGTTATTAAGTCTGATGTTATGGATCCATTCTAAAAGCAAGAGCAATATTCATAATGGATTCATCTTCAAGAGAGTAATGTCTAAATAGAACGTGTTACTAGAGTAAGACACTGTTTTTGTAGCAGACCTCGACACAGTGGCCCATAGTGGAGGCTGTATTGCTCTCAAATCAAAAAAGTAAGGAGCAGATTTCAAGTCTTCGTCTGGCATAACCCAGAAATCTTCCACTGCCTCGTGCACAATGGGCCACTGTTAATTCAGCAACAGCTGCACAGTAAGTGCTGGCAAAAACAACTTCCAATGCAACTTCCCAATCCTTAATGTAATCTCACATCGAGCTCAACCATGCCCTAAGTGATTCATTTCCTCCACCTGCTGCATGCATTCAAACTGGCCTGGTCTGAAACTAAATAATGAAATAAGTCCCACCCCACCATAATCCCTTCAATCAACATACCCCCCACCCCCCTTCACCTTCTCCAACATGCTTAGTGCCAACATAGGAAGTTTCTTGCAGACTCCATTGTTTCAGAATGTCAAGGAAGTCTCTTTTGTGCATTCCTTTTTAGGAAACGAGTCTTGACTTTATGGTATGCTGGTAATCTTGTATTGGACATGCACTTATGTGAGTAACACTGTCCTAGGCAGAGTACATAATCATACAAATAAAATACATATAAATAATCAGAAATATGTGCTTGGATTTTCCATATATTGTGTTAGTGCTATATCAAATTGAAACTTGGCTCCAGAGGCAATATAGTAGCATAAACCTACTGTAGCCTGAGCAAAATGAATGGTACTGACACACTGCTAAATAAAACCAACTTCTTTATTCTACAAGTGCTTCTTTCAATTAGTCAAGGGATCAACCAAAAATATATACACACATTTCTACTGATGTTGATAAAATGTATATACAAATCAATCTCTCATCAAGGGCATATAAACATGCACATCAGACAAATAAGAGTAGTTGTAACAGCAAAGGACATGCAATCAGACAGACAGACATGCCGAATGAAGTAACAAAGACATTAATGTTATAAAATCAAAGCCCGTCTAGACTGCAGGAGGAGGGGAGAGGGAGCAACGGTCCTGGTTCACATATTATTGCAGCAAGCCCCTCCGTTTCACCTTTCAGAGTGTAGAGCTCAAAACTCATCAGTGAAGGAAATGTCCAAATCTTAAGAATCTTTGGTCATCCTTGTCTGTGCCTCTCAAAACTTTCTTTTCTTTGCAACAGTTTTTTTTTTTTTTTAATCCATTTTAAGTCCCTCCCATTGCAGGGTTGTCTACACTGTTGCTGGGATACTGTAGCTGCTCCTGTTGCTGATGTCAGCAGGAAGTGATGCCACACTATCTCTCGTCCCATTGGTCACTCTCCCCTCTGTGCCATCATAGCGTGGCGCTGCGTCTGCAAGAAGATGATAATGGGCGCTCTAAGCAGTTGTTTGCGTTACTTGACAATCAGTGCCACGTACCATGACTCAGTTATGAAGTAGCACCTTCCTGCACAAACACGCTACCTTGTACCTAAGAATGTTTATTTTAGGTGTGAAACCTACAGAAATTGCAATCTAGGAACATCATTTTTTCCTGCCTCTGCAGAACGTATTTAGGAACACATACATGCAAACATCCAGAACACACACACATTTATTATGCACGTCAACTTACACACGTACAAGATATCTACAACTGGAAAGCAACATGGACAATTACATGACCAAAGCTAGCTAAGGTCACTACAACATGACCCCTGCATGCATATTAGAACATGTATCATGGGAGTGAGTATGGGTTGCTATGGCTACAACAAAAAACATGCTATGGCTTTTGAGTCGAGGGATGTATTGATACCAATGACTAATGGCTGTTAAGGTATGACTCATGACAACAGTCAGTGGTACACAGGAGAGTAGTAAAACCAAGCTACCTGTGGCTGCGTTATAAACCTCTGTGTCGTGGGTTAGAGTCACTGTTAAAGAGTCATCTGATTTAGGGCTCGAAGGCTTTCTGAGAAGTGGTGAAAATAAAGTCAACTCATGCAGTGGCAAAGTGGTGGAGAATTTGTCAAAACAGACATATATGTCACTTCAAAATAAAAGTTTGTTGGAAGTTGTTTTACTCCCTTACTAAATGGAGCTAGATGTAAAGGATCTCTTTTTGACATTAATTATCCACTTAAAGGCTATAAAATTTACCAAACAAAACCAGAAATACAGCACTATTATAGACCCCTAACCTCCTCCAAGCCAGCTAACACAACTACACTTATCTACAATATCTGTCATATTCAGAGGAAGCAAGTAGTCAAGCCAACTCACACTGACAATTCAGCAGCCGCTTCTCTTTTACCTACGATAAGAGAGAAGAGGTGAGAAGAGGAGAAACAGAGGAGGAGGAGGAGGAGGGTTGGTTTTCATACATAGTTAGACATGAGAGGCCTGTGTTGTTGGAGGACTGTAGGTCTCTCTACCTCTCTTGGCCCTGAAGCGCAGCACAAACAGCAGCACCAGCACCGCCACTACCAGCAGACAGGACGCCACGATCACCCCTTTCTTCCACATCGCCATGCGCACTTCAGAGAGGAGGAGAGACAGATAGAGAAAGTGTGATAAGAGAGGGTGTGAGAGAATGACACAAACAAAAAAAAAACAAGGGGAAAGCAGGAGAATAAATGAAAGCAGCACGGCTGGTAGGCAGTCGTGTCTTGCTCAAGGACACTTCAACAGGATGGATGCTTGCTGACATGGGAGTCTCACTATTCACTATGTCACACTGCTGCCTTAAACATATGCTGGGAAAGTGAACATGAAAGTGTGAATACACATTATCTCACCATCTATGGTGACCAACTGGCTGCGGACGACATTGGCGTGGTTGATGGCCTCGCAGTAGTAGGTCCCGCTGTGCTGGCTGCCCAACTTGTGGACCACGTAATGCATGCTGACCTGGTTGGAGATGTTGGTGGACAGCGGCTGGATGTTACCACTGCGGTACCACCTAAAGGTAACCGGAGGTGTGCCCTTAATGCCACATATCAGGTAGAGATCATGTCCCTCAGCAATGTCTGCCAAGTCAGGGAGGACAGTCAAAGTTGGCTCCGACAGGGGCACTGGGAGAACGAGATGGACATATAGAGATGAGATGAGCAGGCCCAATACTGTCTCCATTAAAGACTGATCCGATTTTAAAAACTATTAGGTCAGAGGACTTCATCAAACAGCCTCCTTAGTATTATGACATTTTCAGAGCAAAGTAACATAAGAAGTGTGATGTCCTGTGTGTGCTGTTAAGAACACAGCAAATCTTTCCAGTGAGAATAAGTGTTGTATCATTATATCACCTCCTTGGTATATTTGATAGTTCTATCAAAATTAAGGCATATCAAAACTATACCCATTGCGTCCATACTGCAATAAACAGGCTTGAAATTTCACCTGTAACAGTGGCGTTGAGTCTTTTACTGCGTAGGCCTTTCTTATGGTGACTGTTCTCCGCCTTACACGTGTACTGTGATATTTCATCAGGTTGTTGGATGGTGACAGTGAAGAGGGCTAGCCGATAGGGCGGCTTGAGAGTGGTCGTATTTAACAAGTAATTTCCCCTCCACAGGGTGTAGTTTATCGGCAGGCTGCCTATGTCCGACTGGCAGTGGATCTGGAAGGGCCTTCCCAGAATCACTCTGCTTACCACTGATATTCTTGGCTCAGAGACAGAGACTGAAGGGAAGGGAAAGAGAATAAAATTAAGCTGTGGGACGCATTTGGGTGTGAAAGGCAACATGAATGGGGACCCACAACATTTCTCTCAAAACTACATCGAAGCCTTTGCATTTAGTTTTTCACAGATTGTGAAAAAGGAGATGAAAACAACCTGTTTGAAAGGGGTTTGGATTTTGAGAGAAATGCTTTGAGTTGATTGAATCTTATGAAGCAAATAATTTAAGACCCTCTGCGTCTAAAATCAATTTTTTGAAATACAGCGAATTCTAGTTGAAAATCGTGAAAACACTGAAAATCAGATTAAGTAAGCTTACCTTTGGGACGAATGGTTAGGGTATTACTGAGCTTCACAATGCCCTTGGCTTGAGCTGCACATGTATAGTTGAAATCATTTTTCAGGGTTTTGCCAGAGAATACTCCAAGCTCCCTGTTGGTGATCAGTTGGCTTTCCAGTGGATCAATAGTGTAAGTCACATCTTCCATGCGGAGCCTCTCAGAGGCATAGCTTTCACTTTTGCAAGTTAGCTTCATTTCATCCCCTTGAAAGACCTCAGCGGGAGACACTGTCAGTGTAGGCACTGAAAACAGCTCTGTGGGTTGGAGAAACAAAACAAAACTACTTGTCAACTGCTTAATGGAGAATCATCTGCAGTGTAAATTATACACAACCTGATATTATAGATATATAGTGAATATTGCAATACAGTTGCAATTTTCAAGATCATTATATAACTCATTACAGACCTGCAAGGACAAACACATATATAAACAAGTATGAAATATGTTCAATCATCAATACTTTTAAGGTTAAAAAGACTCATATCAGTGTTAGAGTCCAGGTTCATTCATACAGTGTTGCTAGATAAGCACACATGCACAAGGCTAATCTTTCTCCAATCCACTTACCAGTCACTGAAACCATTTGTGTGGAGACTTTGACCACATTTCCCATTTCTAATCTGCACTCAAACTCCCCAGAATCCTTTGCCAGTGCAATCATGCTGTGGTTGACTTTGGTGCGTCCAGTGCTGAGGAGTTGGGTCCCCTGGCTCAGGTAGAGGTTGACACTGTCAGAGTTCATCTTTATGATGGTGCAGGAGATTCTCAGCTGGTCCCCCTCATAGATCTTGTGTTGTGGGATAATCTCAAGAACCGGTGTGATGAAAAGCTCTGAGGAGACGAAATGATGCAAAGAAGGACTGAGATGATGGGGGAAAAAAGCCCTGAGTGTGTTGTGGTGTGTTGAATGTGATAGAAAAGAGAAATTTCAAAATGCTGAAATTACCGTTGACTGACACCATGATGATGTTGCTTTCCCTGGACTTGATGGAATCGGGCGTTATTAAGACGGTGTAGCCACAGTGAATTTTGCGGATGCCCGCGCTACTGAAACGAAGCTTGACCTCCACCTGGTTGGAGTTGACTCGCTCTTCACGGATCTCCTTGGAGTCGGCATAGAAGTAGAAGATGATGGAGCCCATCTCTTCAGGGGCAGTGCATCTGGCTGTCACCTCCTCTCCCTCTCTTAACACACTCTTATTGAGGTGTAGCACTGGTGTTGCTAGGCCTGGAAACACAACATGTTAGGAGTGTAATTAGTTTCATTCCAAAACATTATAGATCTGTTTTTAGAGACAAATTGTTAAAAAAAAAACAACAAAAAAACCCTGATTACATTATCTGTCTTTAACTAAGTAGAAGGCACTGAGAGAGCACAAACCTCCAACTTACTGTTACACCCAAAGACATCATTCCTATCAAAATAGATTTCTTGACTTTGCAAACATAACCTTAGGATTTGGACTCAAGTCTCTATCTCTGTTAATTTCATAGTTATGACTAAAAAACAACAATTGTCTAATGGCTAAATTGTCTAAACAATTATCTGTCCAGCAAATATCATGGATGTCCATTTATGAGTGTTTGAGATATTCTGCTGACAGATAGACACTAACACACATAACACACATAACCTCGTCGGCGGAGGTAATAACTCCAATAATAATCCATAACAATATTTACTTTGATCCAAGACAGTAGGCCTATGTGTCATATTTTCAAAAACAGTTGATTTCTCTTCTCGGAATAAAACTCCTCACATGTTGTAACCTCTTATCTGCCTCTCAGATCGGAGTCAAGAGGTTAGAGAAGAATGCATTCATGTTCCCCGTGGGGCTTCAACCCCTAATAACATCAGGAGGAAACACCAACCTGTTACTGTGAGTTTCTTGGCGTCGCTGTCCATCGTTCTGTCCTCAATGTCGATCTTGCACTTATATTTTCCGGTGTTGGAGACTCTGGCCTTGGATAGCGGGTACAGAAGGTCCTCCGAGCTGCTGGTGTTCTTGGTGTAGACCTTCGTGCTGTCCTTGAATATAGTGTAAGTACGACTCAAGGCTTGTTGCCCTGAGCTGCTGACTATAGCCTGGCATCTCACAGTCACATTGGTGTCCCGACTCACGTTAGTACTGGGCTCGATGGCCAGGCTGATGTGTCTTATAGCGAATTCTGCAGAGGAGTTCAAAAGAAATCAAAATTAGACCTTATCCTAAACTTATTTTGTCAAAGATATAAACTGTTGTGTGCTCTCTCATCAGTCATGAACCATTCCTATGAATCCGTGTACTCGCCATGTACTCCTGCATCATGTTATCTCTTATAAAAGCTGGGGCTGCTGCAGTGACAAAGAATGGGAAATCGACTTTGCGACGTCATAACGTTTGAGCTTTTACATCCACAAAAGATTCATCACATTGTTGTGTGAGAATTTCTCAGCCAGGAAACGGTTTTGCTGGGTGAGAATCAGGAAACTGACGTGTGGAACCGGTGGTACCGCATGGTGAGTCCCATACATTATCCATACATGAAGCAATGCTCGTTTCTACGGCAGTCAGAGAGGTTCTCTTTCCATCCATTCAATCTTTGTGTTCGTCTCCTTTTCACTGTCACCTATCAAAACACAGGCTCTGATGTAACCAGCCCCATGCTAGACACGCCTATATAGAAACTTAGCTCGCATGTTAGAGGAAGAGGGGGTGGGGGTGAGAGCAGGTATGACATTGATGTTATCAAATTACCACCTCCGATCACAGATGTTGACCGCTGATGAGAACTACACTCATCTACACCGCCCTGTAGCTACACATAGGCTTACATCTAGCTCACATTATAGCGCCCACTCATTTCTAACCTCACTATTGGGCTCAACAACAACAGGCTGAAGGGACGGCTGACGGCGCTGGCTTATGAATGCAGCAGCTACAGGGGTTTTCTCTTGGTGACACAGTTAGGAGTCTTAGTTCTACCACAGCCTCATGAATCATTCTGATTCTCACTCATATTTTCTAGCAAAACCATTTGAAATTCACTATTCACGGGACTGCCGTGGCTCTCTTTCAGGCTGCTTTTCATTTCTCATCTTGGATTAACTCATAATGGCCACATGTGAACACCAAAGAGCTTTTATAATCACCTGCGCACGGGCCAACCCACAACTGGAAAGTCTAGTCAGAGTGTTATATGCCTGCATGCTCCAACTGCTTCTTCATGCGTAACCACTCCCCACCCATGAATCACAGAATTCAAATGGTCATGTCGCAAAAATGAACGAATGAATGAATGAAAAGGAAAATGATTCATTCATCGGAGCCAGATGCAACCCAGGAGGAGGTTGTTCATCTACACACATCTAGAATCAACTGTCTAAGACCAAAGGAGCAACATGATCCTGATCCTCACTCCAGCATCACAAAATCAGAGACAAAAGCTCCTTTAAACGTGACAAAATATTGTTGTTAGTTTCTAGGAAAGTGCCGAGACACAGAAGGCATCTGTACACCCATATCAAGCTGCTGCCCCACCAGATCGGCCATATGGGCCCATCTTAGAGACAACAGGCCGGCGTGACTTAGAAGCCCACTCTGGGGGGCTCTCTGGGGGGAGGCCCAGTAAACAACCCCCAGAAAAAAGAGGAAGGAAAAGCACTTTGTTAGACAAACAGGCCTATCTGGAGACCTATCATCATTTCAGACTGCTGAATCTGATCCACACCCAGCATCATTCAGCAGGCCCTGGCGTGGCTGATGATGAAAAGAATCAGGCACAGAGAACAGAGATTGACAGTTACATGCTGAGCACTGAAAGAAAGGAGATGGGGATAGAGATTTGAGGGTGGATGAGGGAGGGTGTCTTCTATCTTATGCAGAAATAATAATACATCCTCGTTGAATTAGGGGGGAAAAAAAAAAAAGCTTTTAATAACGACTCTCCACCAGTCAATGAGCAAAGTGTTCTGAAACATCCAGTTTGATGGAAATAAGAACGTAGAAAACACAACAAACAGAGCCATAAAATGCATCTCTCAAAATAGGGGCCCTTACTACCAGCATAGACCGGCTAATTTGGGCCAGGCTCAGATAAAGCCTCCGTCTCCACTGGAACTGGCCTAGCCGACTCATTCCTTTCCAACAGCAACCAAGTCAAGAGGACAGGGAGGCGTGTGACACTGCTAACAGACAAGTTCCCAAAACTTCCCAACATAGCTTGTCCACGGTACTAGACTCCAAGGAGTGAAAAACACTGATAAGAGCCAGGTCTGTTTCCACTGAGCGAGACTGTTTGTCTGTTTCAGTATAAGTTTGTATTAATGGCTGACAGCTGTGATCAGTGACTGACAAGCCTTAGGCAAGTCCACACTAAGCCAGGTAAATCAGGTAAAACACATACTTATCTCTCCCTTTTGGCCTCCCACCAGACTAGGACGGCGTTTTTACCTCCCCAAAATGGAGCTTTTCCAAAACGCTCTCCCAAGTGGATAAATTTGAAAATGCCGGCCTCCCGTTGTGGTGTGGACAGTGAAAACAGAGACTTTCAAAAACAATGATATTTCACTGCTTGGTTGTTGCTTGATCCAGCTGTGAGCGAGCCGAACGGTCTGCGCATGCCCATGGAAGGAGGTATGTGTTTTTGGTGGTCTAGTGTGTACGGCGAGCTTTTCGGAAAAGCTAGACCCAAAAACGCCGTTTTCAAATTTACACGGTTTAGTGTGGACGTACTCTTAAACTTCAGTGTGTTCAACATCAGTGAAGGGAACAATGCATGTGTAGAACTTATCTAAGAGCCTACAATGTATTATTTAACTGTGGCTACATAGAAAATAAAACAATGATACACCATAAACCATTTTTACTATTAAAAGGGGAATCCTACTCATTCTTCAGGACCCCCCAATTACAATACTGTATTGTGTAACTCTGTAAGTTGTCAATGTCACTGTACCAAGACAAATCCCAGTAGGCTTACTGTACCTAGTGTTCAACATTTTGACTGATAAACTACTGATAAACTACTGATAACTGATAAAGAACTTGAAAAAACACATGGTACTCACGTGGCTTAGCCTCTACCGTTCCACCTGGATGAAAGTCTTGGAACAAGAGAAAAAAAGAAAGTAAAACATCAGGTTAGAGACAAATCCATCAAACCCCAAAAATCCAAAGTGTTCCTAAAGTAGAAGATAACATGACCGGGGACC
>CABFOQ010015581.1:43404-65280 GCA_900660455.1 Gephyroberyx darwinii | reverse complement strand
CAAAGCTTCCCAGTGTGGGTACTGTAGGTTAAGGAGCACCCCCCTCCCCCGCCCCTTCAACATCAGCACCACAGACAGCGCCAAACTACGAGGATATATCAGACCATACCGTACCATATCGTGCCATATCGTGCCAAAACACGCCCACGCACGCAATATCAAAACCCTAACCTAAAACCTGCATTGATCAGACAAATGAACCAATGACCACCGATGAACCATCGATTCGATTCGGTCTCTTCACTTTTGTCATTGAATCCAAAGCCTCTATCATGATGAAACATAACCCCCCACAAGACCATGCTTATTTAATTCTAATTCATTGTAAAGCTGCAGAAGCTATATTGGTCTACGGTATAGTTAATTACTTTAATTTAGTTCTCGTTAACATGGACTTTATCCCGCCAATGCATCCATAAACTGAGCTTTTGAAAGAGAATGGACGATGCACAAAGATGCATCATGAAGCTCATACATTAAAAGAGATGAAGAAGATCAAAAACTGAGAGGTCTATGCCTACAAATAATTTCTTCTGCACAAAATGAACCCACGTACACAACAGAGCACCCTACCTTGAGAGAGAGCGAAGTCAACGGGAGAAGTCCGGTCTGGTCTTTGGAGTGGTGAGAGGAGGATGGAAAAAGGCGCAAACGTTTGAAGCTGCTCTTCTGTTCACCCTCTTGTATCTTGTTATTTTACTTTTTTTTTTTTTCTTGCTTCTCTGCAGGACAAAAGTCAGCCTCGACTAAAGTCACCGGTGCTGTCCGTAGGATGCTGCGAAACACACTGCTGCTGATACTATGTAGTCCAGAGAGGAGTGTGTGTATGCTCCCCTCTCTCTCGCGCTCTCTCTCTTGCGCGCGCTCTCTCTCTCTATCTCAACCTCTCTCTCCCTCTCTCTGCTGTTCGCTATCTCGGGTTCACAGAGCGGCTGTGTTGCATGCCAAAAGCGGATCAGTGTTTTGGTGTTGGAATAAAGAAGAAAAAGGACTAGGATTTTAATGATATAGACACAAACATTAAGTCTTACCGTCCAATTCAAGCGGATCCAACACTGCTGTGCTAATCTCAGCTAAAACAAATATGGGTAATTGTGCATTTCACAAATCCATAATAGAAGAAGCCAAATATAGACATATTCTGAGCCAATAATTATAATGAGAACCCATCAGGACTAAGCAGCAGGCAAAGTGGATGGTAGAGTTTGGATGCTGCTCTAAACAACACCATTATTTGGCGCCAGATGAGCACTACTGCAGCTAGCAGTACCAGTGCTAACTAAGCGGCTAAGACACAGCCTAGCTAACCAGTGTAGTTGGCTGGTTTGCCAGACTTAATTTAAATGGTGAGTAGTAAATGATAAAAGATAATGATGATTATAATGACAAATAAAGCAGTTTAAGATATTACAGAACCATTTAAACAAAACTTCCTATTAATGTTAGCAAATACCTGAGTATTGCCATGGGAAGGATACGGATGCAGTGGAGGCTAACTTAAACCTTGCCAAAATCAGTTTACCAACCTTTTTATTTGCAGAATATAGTTTACTTACCTTTTATAGGCTAAGATAAATAATTATGATGAAAATTCATGTGCTCTTCATAGTAACTACATTATAAGCAAGTAAATTATACAAGAATAGTGTCTTTTAAGGGGAAAACAATATATCTATATTTGGTTTTTCTGAAGATATAATTGATTTTTGTTTATATTGGTGCCTTGGTGATTTAGGTGCCTTATTATCACTGACTGTCATGGTTTACCCACCTTTATATTTAACACCAAATTACATCATGAAAAGTCACATTAACAGTTAATGTTAGCTGACTGGCCAAAGCTAGCATGTAAGCTTAATGCTAGCAGTGCTAGCAACTAACTTTAAGAAATGTTTACACTTTAGCAAATCAGAAACAATTCAAAGTTTTGCTAGGTTTGTTTAGCTACTTGCAGATCCAAAATATTCTGTGTGAATGTATTATTTTATTAACTTGCTAACATAATTTAGCTATGGTAAATGAGAGTGATAAGCTGGTCACCATAAGACAGGTGTGACAAAGTCTCAAAAAGTATGTGAAGTCGGAGAGTGAAAAATTGTCTTCAGTCCAAGCAAAGCCAGTAGTGTTGTGGGAATGTTTCATCAAGGACTGCCGTACTCCAGTTACAGACTTGGGCTTTAAAGTGAAGAAGTAATCCAGAAGTGGCTGATAGGAGACAGTTCTAGTCTTTAGGGTGTCCTGTAATCTCCTATGCTAACGTAATGTTAGCATTCTGTACATTGAATAGACATCTTGCTGTGTAACGTTTTGTTCAGGTATTGTAAATCCGCTAACTGAAGATTATGCTTTTTCTTCCTATTTTTGCTTTGAAGGTTCAACCATTGGATTCCTTTCATGTGTTTGAGACTCAGCGTTGGTGGAAGGCGAGTTATTGGATGGGATAAATAGCCGCTCATGTAACAACGTATGTATCGCTGTTAATGCAGACAGAAACAGATTATAGCACAGACAAAGTTTACAAGATTGTTCTTTCTATATGATTAACCCTTATATATCTGAGCACTGTGGTCTTCAGATGCAGTGTTCACACTCAGGCTGATTTGATTTTAGGTTTAGCAGATAAAATGGATACAATCACACAAGAAGTTATCAGCTTGCAGACAGAGAGAGAGCCTACTTCACCACTCTCCCCCAAACGGGCAAGGACAGATGGTGTAATTACAAACAACGACAGCGGGAAAAGGAGTTTTGAGTTTCCAGAGCTTTTGACGTTTCAGAAAATTGAAGACTCTGCATCATTGCTGAATACCGTCCAGGAGAATATAGGCCTAATATGCACAGCAGAATTTGGGTGTGACGATACACAAGACGGAAAATATCAATGTGAAGACATTAAATTGAATGGCACCCTTATTACTAAGATGACTACTTCACACACTGATAATAATATACACATAGGATCATCTAACATCTGTTTTATCACAGCTGAGAGAGAATTCCTACATCTTGGGAAAGATGAGCAGCTTCCAGTTATCAAAACAGGCAAGCTCAGCTCATACCCAAGAGATGATACGGGAGGTGTGTTACCAGAGTCTCACACTTCAAATGACACAAGAGCTGATACTTCCACTCGTCATGATTGCGAATGGCTGGTGAAATCACTTGAACACGAGTCCCCAGGTGGTGGCAGCCCTCCCGCTGGACATGATGAAGATAGAAGGCAGGGGCAAAATGTTGCCAGTCAAATCCAAGCAATCACCTTTAGTTTAAGTGAGCATGGGGAGGTCAGATGTCAATCTGATGGTGCACATGAAGATGCGCTACATGGTGCAGGTATTTATAAAACAAGGGGCCAATCTGCTGAAGTTGAAGAGATTAATCAGAGGGGCGACAAGCATGGATTTAGTGAGAATATCTTCCTCAACAAGGAAGAGGAAGAGGGCAGGAGTCACACATTTCCCAGTGATTATGGAGACTCTAAATCCTACTCTCACGATGAATCGAGCCCCTGTGGGAACTTGGCAGGAGCAGGAAAAAATGATGAAAAACATTTTGCAGGATGGGAGAGTGATGTTAAAGAAAATGCAGCTGTCTGTGATGGGGAATCAAAAGGCGAAGTTAACGAGAATGGCATGAGCTCCAACCCTGCTGCTGGTGAATGTGCTGAGGGATCAATTGTTACTTGTGATGTAGTATTAGTTAGAAATATAATGGGAAATGGGACTGAGACCAGTATGAGTCTTGAAATTGAAGACCTCAGTGGTGCAAAAGGGGGGCACGCCGCTGGCAAGATGATAGCTGATGCATGGACTAAAACAGCTGAACACACAACTGAGACTCCAATGCCTGCTAGAAGAAGTCGAGAGCCCATTGAAAGAGATAATGATGCAGGCCTTTTCAGTGTAATTGACCCTGCAATCTGGAGTGAAACCGACAGGGAGGTTGAAGAAAAATGCTGTAACTCAGAGAGCGCCGCAGGTGTAGAATTATCTCCGTCAATAAGCGTCTCCATGGTGCAGACTCTTCTTCCACTCTATTCTAATGTCAGGCCATCAGAACACAACACAAAGGCGCTTTCAGCTTCTGACCACACCGGTCATTTCAATGGCCACAGTGGAACAGAGAAGTGCAAAGGTGAAGAAGAGGACACATGTCAGTCATCCACAGAACCGAAGCCTTGTTCCATCTCCACCAATGAGATGCACAACAAGGCTGGAAACGAGGGGATCCGGCATTGGAAATCCCAACCCAGCAGCAGTCCACATAGGCCCACAGAGCATTTTCCCACTGGTGATGAAAGAAAAGAAAGCCCTGGCACCATGGGACACCTGCAGGAAGAGCAGGATCAAGCTGGCTGCTTTCCCATTAACTTTGACCACCTGAAGACCCTGGAGGCTGAATATTCGCAGATTGAAATTGCCCAGATGGATGGGACAACAGAGAGAAAGGTAGGAAAAGAAATGGGAAGTTTTGGAGGAGAAATGATAACTGTTGCACATGTTAACTCAGTGGAATCAGAGGATAGACTACTGCAACAAAATGAACGACATGAAGTAGACATGACCGAAATCTCAACTGGTAACAAATCAACACTACCTATTGAAGATGAACTAGGAATCGAGCTCAATTGTTCCACTGATTACCAACACGTACATGTAAATGAAAATGAAGATGAGCCTTTGTCATCCTTCACTTCTCTTCCACCTAGTGATGCAGTTGTACCAGGTACACATTATTTATGCCATGGACCTTATTCACACAATGCTGACAACCACACAGCTCAGCACTGCAATGACAGATTTTCCCCAGTGCCATCTGCCTTCATTCTCCCTGACAACGTGCCTGGGGGTTTTGACACTTTCGAAAAGATCCAGCTCTCACCAGATGATGATGCCGACGGCCCGGGCAACAGCCCTCTCCTCACCAGCTTGCCCGGTCAGCTGTCGAAAACATCCCAGCAAAAACCTCACCACTTAATGCCAGGCGTAGAAAGCGATGGCCATAAAGCGATATCAGAAGAGGAGGAAGAGGAGGAGGTGGAAAAGTGCCAGGGTGAGAATATGGGAAATGGAATTTTTAACAGCAGTGAAGTTCCCAACTTTATCTCAACAACATATATCCCTGCTCTAGCAAGGCCAGAGCAACAGCCTAGTAGTCAGTCAGACCCTGCTTTCTATGGACGCTTCCAGGTTGACTCAGACCCTCACTTGATGGCCTCCACTGTGTCCCCTGAAACGGACAATCCAGTCTCTGAGGTGAACGAATACCCCAAGTTTGAGATGAAGGAAAAATTCGACATGGTCTTAAAAGAGCTGAGCTTGTATTTTGAGATCAGTACAAACGTTTTTTCAGAGGACAGAGCGCCATCATCTGAGCAACGCATTGGTATAACTGAACCCGGGGAGGCTAACGCTTCAAAACACAAAGAGTGCCTTAGCAGCCCAGCAGTGGAATGCCACAGAGACACATCATCAGGTATAACTATATTATCCAATACAATACGTAAATTCAGCCACGTAATCTGATTGGTCAAAGACTTGTTCCAAACCTGCTGGTAATTCCCACAGACCACAGCAATAACAAGAAGGTTGGAATGGGTCTTTGACCAATCAGATTATTTCTTGTTTTCTCCTGTGTTTTGTTCTCATGTATTTATACTAGTTTGAAGAAAACAGACTTACAGACTGTATATAGTATGTTGGTAACCAGTGTATAAAAGCCATTCTACCCTCTAGGACAGTCTTTTCTGTGATGGATGCTGCTGACTAGTCTATCACCATCATACCCATAATCACAGTAAAAAACATCATCTCTAATATTATTGCTATCTTCAGCATAAGTTGCTCCTTACTGCTAGAAAATTGTAGTATTAAGGCAATTGCAGATTCATCAGCTAGGCTTATTGCTCATTAAAAATAAAAACAGCAGGACAATTCCAGTGCAATGACGTACTCAATCGGGCTGTATGTATCCAAACGAGAGCCATTTTCAGTATCACAGAACAACAGGTACTGAAACTGACAGTGGAAATAGGTCTGGGAGCAAGTCATACATAAATTATACCTACACCCCACTGCTACCAAGATTTTTTAGAGAGAACACTGTGCCCATTTCACTGGGCCAGGGTTCAATGCACTTTCAATTTAGTCAATTTTGGAAGAAGATTTTTCTTCACATCTTAAAATATTGAAAGACCTTTTGCACTTTCTATTTACATTTCGAATCAAGTGTACTAACAACCAAGTCATGACAGTTTGATTCAATATACAACACCATGTTTACAATATGATATTGTTCAGCTAAAGTTAGTGATGCCTTTGATTCATTCACAATGTAATATGGATTTCACATTTTTTGAAGATGAGACAAAACAATAGGCTGTCTTTATTGATACCATGTTTGACCATGCTCAAACAATGACACCAGCAAAAAAAAAGGCCAGGCTCAGCTTTCTGTCCTAATAACTTTTGACTGCACTGTGTAACAACATATTTTTGCATGTATATCATTAGATGATGATGACAATGAAGACCACAGCCTGGAGAAGTCTGGAGTTGATCCAGTGGTTTCATGTACCACTGGGGGCTGTGACCGTGAGCAGGAGGTGCCCCTTGACTGCAGCCACCAATGCCAGGAGGGAAGCGACTCCATGTACTCTATAGGGAAACACAGAGGTTCATAGTTTTCATTAATTTCATTTAAAATGCTGCCACAGTTAAAAATTTGAAAGACAAAAAAAAAAAATTTAGCTTAATTTCTCCACAATAAACGTAAAAAAAGTACAGAGCCACTGCTCAGAAATAGCACATCATGGCAAAGTATCCACGCGAGAATGGTTTCAGCAATGAAACACACTAGATCTACAACTGGTTCCAAAACAGTGACAGATACAGCCCCAAAACCAGAATGACCATACTTCAGCTGGAGGAGCCAGGCTCAACAAAGCATCACATTAACCACGATTGAAAAAGGAGAAAAACTAAACTTACATGCAGGGATGGCACGCTCAACCTGAAAACCTTTTCAGTGGAGGCCAGTTGCCAACTCACTTTCAGGTACGAAAAAAAAAAAGGAACGAAACAAAGGAACATTTCAAATATTTTGTCACAGCAATCTGTTCTTTTACCTTAGTTTTTTATTTCTGTCTTGCATGAC
Source organism: Gephyroberyx darwinii (assembly GCA_900660455.1). Taxonomy (NCBI): domain Eukaryota; kingdom Metazoa; phylum Chordata; class Actinopteri; order Trachichthyiformes; family Trachichthyidae; genus Gephyroberyx; species Gephyroberyx darwinii. The sequence continues at coordinate 58,125 of CABFOQ010015581.1, read as the reverse complement.
TAACACTGAAAAAACACAAAATGTTTGATGATAGACTGAGAAAAGTCAGGCAGGCTAATTCAGTAAGGAAATACAATTACTTTTATTGATTTTTCTTTTCAAATTGACACAGCTTCTTTGCATGGATGTACAAATATTCATTCACCTCAATAAGCTGCAGCTGAACGATAACGCCGCCGTGAATGCAAAAGTGTTGTTTAAGGGTAAACAGAACAACAAATAAGACAGAATAATCCAGTCTTTCCTGACTGTCAGTGACTGTCAATATGCTCCTTTCAGAGCCCAGGGAGATGGACCAGAAAAGCAAAATGTGGACTCCTTCCTTCATATTGCCACCATCGCTGGAGCAACTGAGCCATAGTAAGTTTTATATTGTGAGGGCAGACAAAAGACTGGAATGCTACTGAGGTTTTTATTGATAAAAAATAATAGGTTTGGGTGCTCTTTGGATAAGAAGTCAATTGTTTTTTAAGAGAAAAAAAAGAGACCACTCCAAAATAATTTCAAAGGTTTTGTATTGATTTGACAAATATAAACTACAGCTTCACATCAGTGCAATTACAACCAATACAATATCATAGCAAATCCATTCGGTTGTGTAATCACTCTGTACTTTGTCATTTCTATATCATATAGTTAGTAGCATACATATGACATAACCTATCCAAGTAGGGTATAAGTCAGCCCAGTAACACTTTTTTAGTCATTTCAAGTCATTCTTTATTTGGTAGTATACAGAGAGAGACAACAGGTAAAAAGCCAGGTTAAACCTCGCCATTTGACAAGCATAGTAATAAACTAACTGTTTTGCCCACCAGAGTGGCCATTTTCACTATTCCACCTGTGAACTGGATATTATTTATAGAGTAGTACTTCTAAATGGTGGTTGGTTACCAGCCAAAGTGTCTGTTTGAGTACAAATTTACCAACCGCAGCCAATTGGCTAGTGGCAATCCTGCCGCATCCAGTTGCATCATTTCCTTCCTTGTCTCCATTCTCCTGGTCCCCATGGCAAGTGTGTCAGGAGTTAAGCAGGATGGCCTCAGAATATTTAAGCAGGAGAGTCAGCCTGATAGATACATGCTGCATACCTAGAGATGCAATGTGTTCGCCATGTTAGTCTGATAGCATAGTTACATCTTAGGAACCTTGAGAAGCAGTGTGTTTATTTTGTCAGCATGGTAAAAGAATGGTTTGCACCGTCTAGCAGGAGAGGCACTGTGTCAATTTGTAGGTTTTTACGTGTTAGTTCACCAAAATGTCTTTTTTTTAAAACCAAACCCAGAATGCTCAGCAGGACTTTGCGACAAAAACAAATCCATACCCGTGGCTCTATGTTCAGGCTGCAGTCTCTAGACGCTGACAGGCATGCAGGGATGTCGCATACTGCCTTGTTATATTTTTGCGTTGTTGTGTTCCTGCGTGCAGGGCAGCCAGATCAGCCCAGGAGACTGGAGCCTCTGAGAACCTGCACACGGCCCATACGGGTTGGGCTTTCAAAGAAGGCCAAGACCAAACACTTGCACTGTCCCCACCCCTACAAATGAACAAGAGAGCACTGGAACATCAGAAACACAGAAATTGGTGTGTGTATGACTGGCAATGAAACTCAAGTTAAAACAATGTTGTTTTCTTCCAGGACTTCATGATTTACCCCTGTTTACACACAGTTCTTTTTTGTGTATTGTTCTGGTAATTTTTTAAACCTTTATTAATCCACAGGCAGAAAATGCCCTGCTTCACATTCACACAATTACATACATTCACAACCACAGTCTTCTACCGTTGCCCACTGGAGTAGTTGTTGGGAGAGGGGAGAGTCTTTTTCATTTGCTTTCCCTGCCTGAGTTTCCCAGCTGGGATTCAAATCAGTGACCCTCCAGTCAACCTCTGGGCTGTTAATGAAACAAAAAAATAGATTCCAGTTGTGCAACATTTCCCCCCATTTTTACTTGTTGTTTGTTTTGACCTGATCACATGCCTGACTGGCGAAGAGCATTGGGAGAACAATACGGAGGAATATGTATGAAGTATTTCAGCGGAAGCAGGCAAAATGTTTGCTGTCACATTCATTCAAACTCACTTATATTTATAATACATTATTGTTGTTTGCAGTTTTAGACTCTATTTTACTCTTAGAAATAGTTTGACATATTGCACTATTTATAATATTTATTCAATTTTTATTCTTGTTTGTTACTTTGGATTCATCCTTCTGTGTTGGATGCGTTCATACAGCGTTCCTGTTTTGTGTGGGCGTGTGCATTCAGGGTGAAGGAGTTGAGAATACTATGTTATTTGCGTGCTGTGTTTTTACTGTGTTTTATTAAATGGGCTGATATGTATGCAACATATCCTTTAGCGATTCTGTGGGAGGGTTCGCACTTTTCAAGAAGACATGTTCCCCAGAGAATAAAATATTAATTGCACATAACATTTGTTTTTCATACACATATATGACTATCTTGAGGCCAAACATACAAACATAGAGTTGGTGGTGAGATACATACTCACCACCAACTCTAATATGTGTTTGTCAGTTGTGGGCCGTACATGTTTGCCATGTGCTTCTGAAAGCCTCCTTGAACCAAACTTGTTAACATAAGCCCATATTGCCGATAACGCAGTATCTCATTGAACACTTGGCTCTCTTCCACATTCGCCAGGTTGACAGATATTGATTTTAGCCTAGACTCAACATTCACACCTGAGACCAACAAACTCCTCTCAGTGCAAAGATTTGTATCCCTCTATTTTAGTTGTTTTTTTTACTAGTATTAGCAGTAGACACCTCAGGTCAGGTGATAAAGAGAGCAGTAAGAGCACCAGTAGAGTTTGTATACCTGCCATACACAGCTCCGTAAACATAAACTGACGAGATTTCCTTTTATTCTGAACTCAAGCTGTGTGTTGGAGAGAAATCCGATGGACAGAATTGAAGAAAGTTAACATTATAATGTATTTTGAGTTAAAGCTGCTCTAGGTAACATCATACTTTGGCGGCTCCAAATGGCAGCGATAGGTAAATGTTTGAAAAATGTGAACTTCAATACTCAGTAAACTGTACACAGGACATTCATGGTTGCCAACCTGACTGTGATGCTTTATACCAAAGGGGCAACATTCAGCTTTCACAAGACGGAGCGCTGCTGTTTAATTTGGGCAAATAGGGAGAATCTACGGGATCTCAATTAGGAGCAATGGGATGCTTTTCTGTATTGCAGCCCCGCTGTGTGATTTAGGCTGATGGGTGTGCATGAAACATGTTACATGAAAATCTTGCCTAGTGTAGCTTTAAAATACTTGTTTGAATTTTGGAAGCACTGCCTAATCCTGAAATGTGAAGAATAATAGATTATTCAATGGGTAGTTTTAAGTAAGCAAAATGATTGGTCAAGATGTTCTGACCGTACTGATCATTTCCAGCAGTGTTTCATCGGTTGCTATGTCAACACTTGTGGTAACCTGGGGGCTAGTTAGCAATTTTTTGCTTCTGTAGTTTTTATTCTGTATATAACCTAATCCAGATAAAACTTTTCAGTCAGTGCACATGCATTGGTAACCATTGTATAAAAGTCATAGTACCGTAGATCTAATGGAGGGAAGTCATGGAGAGGGACTCCACTGAAGCGGTAGAGGTCAAGCAATCTAACTCTTCCCTGCTGGCAGGTAAACTCTGGACTGTAGTCGCTCGGTTCTTTCTTCCTTTACTGTAGCCTCTGAGGCTAGCCAGCCGCACACACACACATGCATGCATACATGCATACACAAAGAGGCTATGTTTAAAATAAATGCCACACTGGCCTGGAGGGCAAAAGTATTAATGCACTTAAGCGAGACAGAGGGAGACGGAGGGGAGAAGGGATGAGGGTTACAGCCTATAGCTTTGATGGACTGTGTTTTGTGTTGCATCATTACAGTGAACTATTAGATCCATTAAGCAACACAGTGCAGCATTTGGCTTTCTAAAGGCGGTTCTGTAAGGTTTGTATTTTCTAATACTGCCCACGAGGAAGACTTAAAAGGGAATACCATTTATTATGAGAATCCATACACATTATTCGGATTCGGATGCCAGATCAGTATTTGTGACAACAAATAACTACCATAGCTACAGACAATATTGTTTAATAGTAATAATATAAATAACAATTTTGATCTGTATAACCTTCTCAACAAAGTTAGGTGTTGTAAAATAAAAAGAATAAAACAAAAATCAGCAATCAGTCAGCTCTGAGGGGAGATGTGCACTGCTGACTCCATTAACGACCACAGATCATTAAGGTTGAATCAGCAACAATCCAAAATCATGTTGGACTAACCAACAAATTAACAAATACTACAACAGAGTATTTAGTTAAAGTTACACGAGGCAGCTTCAGATGGTAGCGAGAAGCACCTGTTTGAGAGAAAGTTGTGATGTGCCGTCAGTAAAACACACAGCATGCCCATGTTTACCAAGCCTGTGATGTTTAATGCCAAAGGGACAAGAGAGGCAAAAGAGTTAACGTCGGTGAGTCCAACTTTCTCTGGACAGGACGCTCGCTTGCTGCTGTTTAGGAGACCGTTTGTATTTCACTCTTAAGTTATAAAATGATTAAGGATATGATATGTGCCTTAAGCTTGACTTGCCAATAGCCTGCTTGATAAGCCCATCCTCTGGACTGTTATATGATACGACACTTTATTTGGTCCACCGGCATGAAAGTGCTCTTTGTGAAGGCAGCACAATAAAAAAGAAAGGACACAACTCACAAGTTCATATTTCTTAAAAAGAAGAGGCTTGACTGGGGCTTTTAGAAAATGGTGTTAGTGTTATCCCTCCAGTCAAGCTTAGAGTGAAGATGAGCGTCCAGTTATTTGAAAAGGGACACACTTATATATAGTTTGGATATAGATTCCCACCTCCGTCAGAAGGATAACATTTTTTGTTTTTTAAACCTCAGGACTCTTCTTTTTAAGGTAGCTCAAATTTTCTTGTGGTATCCGAACACATCTCAGAGTATTTTGTCAATGCCATTTAGCCAATCACTGAATGATGTTTATTTTGGGGTTTTGGGAATAATTTCAATGTTTTTGTGTCGTCCTGATCACATCCCTGATTTACAATGGGTGCTTGTCCAAGTAAAACAAAGGGTGATATGAACAGCGAAAGCTGCTTGTTTTAGTAGTGTTTTGTTTCACTGGGGAAAGAGTCTCAGCTGGCACACAGACTCCAACCATGAGTGCAAATCAAAAAGAAACGACACCAGGCATGGCTTTCCAAAATTAAATTGGATTCAGAGGCTACACATTCAATCTGCTTTTTTTAATCAGGCACAGTCTGTGAAGGCAGGGGAGTTGGATTTGATATATCTTTTGAAGTCATCCAGACCTATATAAGCTGGAGATGAGTTAGTCTTACCAAGTTACATTTTTTTGGGTTGATAATTACGTTGTCGATGCTAAATATGGCTGAGCAGTATTTGCTCAATTTGTTTGCAGATTTGTTGTAGGGCCTAATCTTCTCTTGGATATGAATATTTTCTCTCCCTTTAGCTGAAAACTTGTTCTCTGAATATGAAACATCTCATTAATGCTAATGGCAGCTTTGTGTTCCTCCAAACCGTGAGCTCAGAGGAAGCACAACTAATCAGACCAGCAATCTGCTAGATATATAATCCAAATAACAGCTCCAATCATTCTAACAACTTATTGTTACGTTCAGGGTCTTAAATAAGAGTAAGTCCCCATCTCCTCCACCATTTGCTGGAACAGTACCTCATCTGTTTGTTATTTGTGATGCGTCATCAAACACAAGGCAGTAATCTGCACATTTTGGTAACACGTCACTTCAAGTGCAGTGAGGCAGCATAAGCCCATTTTAAGAGCAAATGCACTATTCTTACATTATCGTCGCATCAGAATGCAGTATGACATGAACTATAATCATGGTGGGACATTAATACCAGCCACCGAGCAAAACAAATGCGTGTCAGTTTTCACTGTGGCTGGTTTTTGTCTACTCTTCCTTTCACTTTTTCAGATAACCAACTATTACTCAGAGGTTGTTTTTGTTCTGAAATGAATTTGGCTTGTAAAATAGTGGGAGTGTCAGGTGAATTTGGCAATCGAACAATCACTGTGGCTTATTATAACACATTAGAAATTGTCATTTTCTGATTGCAATGATTATAATGTGCCCGTAATATGCTTATGATGCCTTCTGACGCCCAATGAGCAGCGCTTCAAGTGTTGTTCATTTTCTTGACGCTATCCTTATTATATTAGAGGTGATGTTAGGATCCCATCCATGTAACATGAAAGAGATACTAATGCTTTAGAAGGAGCAAGGAGACTTCAAAGGCTCCTGTGGAGCCAGAAGGTATCTCTGTTGTTTTTTTTTGAAGTTCTTAGAAAATTACTCCTCCCCATTCTCACAAAACCTCCTCTGTATAATTCACTTACCACAAATTATGAGCTCCTCACATAACCAGGATCCAAGATTTAAAACAATACCAGAAACTAAAACTGGCAGTAATTTAAATTTATTTTTTTTCTTTGTTGTGAATTTCCTACCCCCCCAAAAATTAAAGGGATTAGGCAGGCACACGTTTGTATATTTCCATTAGGTGGAATGGAAGACGGCATTATCCCAGCGTGAGAGTCCAAGTAACACTATTATGCTCATGGAGAGATCTTGGAGCTGTAGAACACGCTCTTCCTCCCTTTTGCGCCTTAAATCACTTCCCCTGTGTAGGAAGTGTAGGAAGAACCAGCGAGGCCTATACTTAGAAAGCGTATTACTGGATAGCTCGGGGATAATTAATGGGTATCAGCCAATATGCCTTCAACATTTCAATGCTATCAAGTGCAACCATTACACGGGTTTGCATTTCTGTTCTGTCCTCAGCCCTCGTGCTTCCTGCAGACAGATGTCAACTACGCTAGTGAATAAAGAACATGTGACCAATGTAATTGTTATTGAGTAAAAAACTGATAGAATACAGCTTGTTTCCACTGTGCAGGGAAAAACTGTACAGCACTCTTTTTTATTGTGCATCTCTCTCTCACTGTTTCTTTTTATCCAGTTTACATACAAACATGGACTTTAAGGTATCTCTCTCTACTAAATAGTTTTCATTGTTGATAGTGTTTTCAGTGTCAGTGTCATCCATCCATTGAGGGACCCTTTCATTATTATCAAAGGAAAAACGCGGCATCAAAATGTCTGCAGTCGACTATAGCCTCTCTGTAACGCAAACAAGCAGGGCCTGAGCTAAGAGTTTGTGTTTCACAGACTCATTACAGCACTGTATGTGTACTCACTCGCACACGGCCTAGCCTGTACGTATTTGCTGCCTTTTTCAGGATCAATAGCAATCACTGGGCCACAGTGCCAGAATCAAATGATCGACTTGAGACTAAAAATACACTGGAATATCCATCCCCTCAGCACGCAGAGCTCACTCTTGGGCAGTTTTCAGTAATGCAACTAAAGAGAACAGAACTGACGATTCTTGATTCAATTTTAACTAATCTCACGTGGATACTTTTATCTGAAGTTTATCACAGTACCATGTACTGTATTTTTAGTATGTTGGGCAATCACTGAACAGCGAGGCTCAGTCTTACAGTTTTAGTCGACCTGAGTAAAAAATATGTTATTCATTGTGATTTCAGAAATTCAAGTTGTTGAGTCACACTTGAATTGTTTCACCCAACACTGAAAGGAGCAATTTAAGTAATTTCTAACATTTATTGATGTCTATCAGCAGCCAAGGAAATTGGACATAAATAGAAAAAGGCAAGTTGGTTAGTTAGAGGACAGATCCAACAGAAACGTCTTGTGAAGAGGTAATATATCACAATGCTAAATAATTCTACTTTGCTTTTTTGGCTTGAGAACGAAATGTGTTGCTCGCTCAAAGCTCTGTACTCCATCTTTGTGCGGTTGACAATGCGAGTGGGTGTGGGTTTGTTTCCATAAGAGAGGAGAGTGAGTTTTTGAAGGCCAGAACTCTCAGCACCGGGTGAAGTAATCGTTGAGTCATTGGTATTGATCAATAACCCTATCAACCCCCCATACATATATAATGGTCGTTTTGTGCTGTACGGCAGTAAAAAACGTATTTAATGCAGCTTTAAGTAGCCACAAAAGTGGACAATTCGCGAGCATTTAAAATATACCCCCCCTACTATTTCGGCCAGGTCTGCGTGCACAGTAATCTCCCTGCTTTTCTGGTATTCAGCAGCATGAAGGGTAGCAGGCCGAGAAAAAACAGACAATAAGAGGATTTCACAGCAGAGTGTTATGACATAACATTACATGCTCGGTTTGCGGGCTTCTGAAAAGCTCTAATTGAATTGGCGTTGACTGGATGGCAGGAGGTCGGAGCCCAAGAAACAGCAGGGCTGATCAAATAAACAGGATCCTAGCTGACTCATGGTAGAATCTGGATCAGGTGCAGAGCCACCGGTGGGGGGTGGGATGAGGTGGCAACCAGGACAGCTGTCACAAGCCTTTAGTAAAGACCCCACGCAGAATGGTAAGAAATCCTGCTCTACTAAAGCTGTCGGTAAATTTACAATGAAGACAAACTAGAAACACCACCACACACAAATTTGTGTACACTCGCATGAGGATTAAAGAAGTAACTGTAACCTAGGAACCGGAAATAGTAGTGACAAAAACAAGAACAACAACAATGGCTGCGGTGAAAGAGCAGCAAAGCCGTAGGAGGGAATATATAGAGACTGAGAAGCCGTTTGCAGATGGTCACACCGTGGGGGCTGGTGTGGAAAGCATTGGACTAGTTCTACCAACACGCCTGTGTGCACTGTGGAGTCCAAAAGCCAATATCTTTTGTCCATACAAACCTGCAAAATTTCATTTCCGCAATAACTAACTCTCTGAGTGATTTAAAGGTCAAAGGTCACGCATGATCAGTATTAACATTTCCTATCAGCTAAAACTAAACGCTACTAAATGATAAACTACACAAGGTCATTTTGATGTATTCTTTTCACCTCCCACACAATTACTGCGCTTTGGCTTTGCAGAGTAGAATAAAATAGCTACCGCCACACAGTGTATCATCATTAGGACCCATAATATCGAATGTTGTTCTGGGCATCAGGAAAATCTGCACTCGGCTGATGAGATGGATGGGGAAAAGACCAGAGGAGTCTATGGAACCTGAATAAGGGCCAGGGCTGTCAGCTAAAAGAGAGCAGGTAGAGCCAGTTAGTAATGGCCTGTATTAACAAGTGCCAGATTCCCTCAGAACTCCATTAAAATACTTTATTACGCACATGCTGCTGTACCATTTAAATCTGCCCACACAGAGCACTGCTCTCTTGTTTCCCAGCTGTCTTTACAGTTCATGTTTGAAGCTAATAATGCTATGTTCCATTGATTTTTTTCACATTTCATGATTACATGCTCCTCTATGGGTTGAGAAAATTCTCTGACCTCTTGGGCGTATGAAACCCTTTCAAAACCCATTGGATGAGCTGAAAATGCCTTTTCATCAAGCTAAAAACAAGTTTGTTTTTTCTCAGTTCCTGAAAAGGACAAAATCCTATTTTTGTTAATGACAGTTTAAAGTTTATAAAGGATCAAGAAAGAATGAGTGCCCTTGACTCCTAATTTAACACATACAGCACATTCATAGTGGGTTGATTAAACAAGAAGATGTTCAAAGCTATGTTACTGCTAAAGTACAGCCACTGACTTGACAGAAAATTGAGTCGCTGTCATAAATCCACCACTCCCAGTGACTAATCGCTGTCTGCCTCTCAGCTAACCCCACAGGCATGATGGGAGAGGGCAGTAATCTGCAGGAGCTGGAGAATTTGTTCCTTCAGCCTAGTCGACTTTAGTGTGTGCCGTTAATCTGTTTAAAAACAGCAACTACGGGGCAGAGGGAGACTTGACTGCTTTGACGAGCTACAAATATTAACCGATATTTAAGGAAATTGAAATGGGTAGGAAGGACGCATCCTGGAGAATCATGAGATAATATTGTCATGGCAATGAGCTTTGTCTTCATGTGAGGAAACAGTATGTGCAAGACAACTGTATTGGACAGTCGTGGATTGGACAGAAAACTGATTTTATCATTATCTAATAAAGCAGCCTTGAACCTACTGCTACTAGCTTGAAATGGTTTGGCCCCTGAAACAGGCCCCCGTCTCATCTCCTCTTAAGTATGCCGGACGTGCTCTTCATCTCTGGTGAAAGATGTTTGACTTCATGTTTGTGCCTCCACCAGCTCTTAACTCGGCACTGTGATGATTCATTACCTGGCCTCTCTGAACGAGGAAGCCATTCAGTCAGAAGTGAGAATACTGTTGAATGGAGGTGGATATTAACCTTAGTGATTTATTGCATAACCAAAGTACGCACAATATACAGACATAATTACACATCAAGAGACACCGGATACTTTACAAGTATACAGTGTGTAGACTCAAATTGTACCGGTATTACCGAGGTGATTGACTGTAAAAGTGTTGGATAATGATCCCAGATCAGGCCTGTGCTCACAGAATATGCTGTTTGTAGTTAGCAGTAGCAGAATATTGCCTTCACCCACATTGCAGGAATCAGATGAAAGAAAAATTACCTTCACTGATTATCAGTCACGATCAACGTCAATCTCACCAATCTCTCCAAAGCTGCTAAGGAGTATTTGTATTTGCGGCGCCATTCATCCCGATCAATACTATTTGATTTTTCAAACCTGCGTGATATCTGTTGCTCTGTTTTAATTTGTCTGACAGGGGATCTTGGAGTCAGCGTTCCCGGTGATATTTAGTTAGGTGCATCTATTTCAGCTGTGGGAGAAAGAGAGAGGCTACTGAAGGGGAGGGGAGGGAGGATGCAGGATGTTGTCAGTGAAATTGTTTATAGTACATTGATTCGGCGGGCTAATTCTCATTCCACGCAAACCCCCTGAATCACCTTGTGACGCCGATTCCCTCATTGATCTCCAGGGTGCCATCCGACAGCCATCAGTGCTATGACGAGACAGGCCCTGGACATCGCTGCAGTTGTTGCTGCCAGCGCTTTATATATGTGATATCACACAGAAATGATGGATATGTATTGCAATGTTGCTCATAAATTCTAAATCTGTTGTGGCAAGCAAGCAGGGGTGGATGAGATATAGTGTGGAGCGGCGGAAATGACTGATTGCATGGAAGAAAAGAAACATTGTTAGTGTGCTGTTGTATCGGTTTGGGGAATCTGTTGGCGGTGAGCTATTTGGATATTGTGACGGGCCGCCGTGAATAAACTCTCTAACCACTCGGCCACCCTAGTAGAAAACATTGTGTTGATACATAACCAGGAAATGTTACTAGAATAGCGTAGTCTGACTCAGTCTCTCTCTTGTCACCACTTAAAGACAAAGCACTTTGCAGCATTATGACAGATCAGAACCACCGTCAAGACATCTACGCCATAAATGCAGAGACTTTTCTTTGGCTCATTATTTCTGCAGGTTTATTTGGTAAATCTCTGTCTTATGATTTATACTGGCCCCCTGGCCCGCTGCCAGGCTTCCTGTCAGGAGGACTGTATTAGTGTGAAAAGGTTTGACCTCTGGAGGAAGGATTGTCAGTACTCTGACCCAGGATCACGCCTCCTCAGTCAGCCGTCTCACACCTTCTCCATTGGGATTAGCTGACTTATCGCAGAAAATGAGAGGATTGGTGAATCTGTCTAAATCCTCAAAATGGAGACAACCCCCTCCATAGTATAATATTGATATTTTCGGAATTGTTGGCGCAGAGGCTAATAAATTGTCTTGATAGTGTCAGATAGTGAGAGATGAAATGCCAGGGGAAAATAGGGGTATTAGTGCCATTGATGAAATAATATGGCCAATCAGGGGATAAATAAATGAAAGTATGATGGATTGGAAGGATATATGTAAGAAAGATGGATGGATATGAGAGAATATGGAGAATGAGTAGCAAAACAGCCTCTTTTGCAACTCAAGGCACCGAATAAACCACTGGAAAAATAACAACCCAAGTACCACTGGGATCATCTAAACATGAGAGCAATAGATCAATCTATCATAGACAGCAAGGCGTTAGAGTGGTGTGTTTTTCTTCAAGGAGAAGAAGTGGGACTTTTTTCTTCTCCCTCCTTCCCAGAGAGAGGGCCATGAGGGAACCAATGCTGCAATGCAGCAAAACAAATCACAAGAATCTGTTAAGTGTTCGTGATTGCAAGACAAAGCTTCTCTTGTTTTTCTTTCTGATTTCCAATTTTTTGCGCTCTGATTGGCTCTATGTGATCAAACGTGAAAGAAATATACATTATAATACTATATAATGAGATCAGTGGATACGATGAAACAACGGGAGAGTTGTGTTTAGAGAACAAAGCATTAAAAATTCAAGTGAAAGGCCATCTTTCTATTTTGTTCTTTCCTGATAACTTTTCAACACGTGATATCATATTATCATGTTAGGAACTGATCAGAGGAACATCAAACAAATCGTTTGATGGTGACTGTATCCAGAAGGGCATTATTGTAATGTTGACCATGATATGTATGTATGGATGTATCACACAACCATATTACATTACATTACATTACATTACATTACATTACATTACAGTCATTTAGCAGACGCTTTTATCCAAAGCGACTTACAATAAGTGCATTCAACATAGGTAGGCAAGAGAACTACTAGTCACCAGAAATCATAAGTGCATTTCCTTCCTAAACAAGCATCTAAGAGCAGAACCAGTGCTAAGGTAAAAGTGCAATAAGTTACCTACCTACTTTTTATTTAAACAAATGAGACAAATAAGTGAAGACAAATACGCTGTGTAAGTGCTAAGAGGGTCAGGGTAGTATTTCTACATACAACATTGCTACATACACATGATACTTACTGTTGCTCAACACAGAGATGTACTGCAGGACAAACCCTATCTAAACTCAGTTTACCCACGTGTATATGCAGAACAGAGTTTAACCCGCCGGCTCGCTCACAGCCGGATCAAAAGACAGAAGACAGTCTGCCTTTTCGAAAGTCTACGTTTTCGCCGTCCACACTACAATAGGGAGCTGCCGTTTTCAAATTCATACACTTGTGAGAACGTTTTCAAAAAGCTCGGTTTTGGGAGGTAAGAACACCGCCCTAGTGTGGACGTTATATCAAGATAGGGTCTTTTAAGGAAAAATGTCTTTTCTGAAAATATAATTGATGTTTGTTCATATGGTTAGCTGTTTGCCTGATGATGATCATCAACTGGAGGTCATTGTTTACCTGAAACCCAAACACCCTGACTCAAACAAGTGAGAATTCATATTCTGCTTCTCAACCTTCAAGCCACCAAACATTTGTGCCTTGTAATGATTTGAGCCACAAGACCCCTTCCTGAAAGAGGCTGACATTTCTAGCAGTTGGGAGGTGGGAGGCAGGAGAATTGGGCCACGTGTGAAATCAATTGCTCTTTCCTTGACCCCGGTGAACCGAGGCCGCTGTGCCTACATGTGCCACACAGAGATGGTCGATATTTCTCCTCCCGCTCAGCGCTTGCTGGCAGCTCGCTGTGGCCAAAAGCCACATGCTGGATAGCTGAACTGAGAAAAACTGTGATATGAGATTGTTTTTTGTCAAAAACTTGGGCTGAATAAATTTCTCAAATGAAATGAAAGTGCAAAATTGTGGGGATTGGTTGTTCTTAATGTACAGTTAGTCTTGAACATGACTTCTGAATCGTCTTTCAGCAGGCTGTCAACAAGAGATGGACAAAACTGGAGGACTTTGTCTATTCATCTTTTCAGTGCAACTAGCCTGCCTGTCTCTCTCTCTCTCTCTCTCTCTCTCTGTCTCTCTGTCCATCTCTCTGTCTCTGTCCCTCTCTCTCTGTCTGTCTCTTTCTCTATCTCTCTCTCTCTTTGGCCCTCTCTTTCTCTCTCCCTCTCTTTGTCTTTCTCTGTCCATCTCTCTGTCTCTCTCTCTCTCTCTATTTGGCTCTCTCTGTGTGTGTGTGTGTGTGTGTGTGTGTGTGTGTGTGTGTGTTCCTCTCTCTCTGCTTCTCTCTCTTTTTCTCTCTCTCTCTGGTTAGAGGCACCTGCTGAAGCCTTTCATCTCCTCACCATCAGAATCAATTGTTCACCATCATAAATCACCGCCGTGAACCTGTCAGACACATCAAGACATATTATGCAATGAAAATCATGTCAACACGTTTTTAACAGTGCCGAAACGAGTTTCTCCCAACAGCGCACAATCTTATTTTGTGTCTATGAGCATAAGTTATAGCGGCATGAATATAAATGAGCGCTATGACTAAGCGTTATCTCCGGCTCGCCGTCGCTATAAACAACAATTCTCAAAGCATTCTTGTTCTCATTATTTGGAAACATAAATCCACCTCACAAAGTGGGTGATAGGTCAAGGATGACAACGTTGAGCACCAGAGAGGAGCCACACACAGAGACAGAAAGAGACGATTTCAAATCAAACCATAAGAAAAACTGGTATGAATTTATGGTGCGCAGGTCGACGGGGGACCCATTACCATGGTAACAGGCCATGCGCCACACCACCTCCCATCTCCTCCCCTCTGCTCCCGCCCTCCACCACAGCCATCACTCTTCTAAGGAAGATGACACTGGTTTATTCTCTTGCTCCCTCTCTGTCACCGCTGCTGTCTGAGAATTAGCCCCGTTGCATATATATATTTACCAGGTGACATCAGTG
>CABFOQ010015571.1:2073-15164 GCA_900660455.1 Gephyroberyx darwinii | reverse complement strand
GGTGGCTAATGCTAATGGTAGCCTCTGGCAGTGTGTGTGTGTGTGTGTGTGCGTGTGTGCACAGCAAGCTGCAACCACTGGCTTTCTGGCTGCTATGGGGAAAGAGCAGATAAGAGATACAGACAGGAGTAGGGAAGGAACAAGCCGAGGAAGAGAGAAAGACGAAGAGAAGGGAGGATGATAGGGGAGGAGTGACCGAGGGTCAGACCAAGTGGTTGGAGAGTGAGGGAGGAATCACTTCAGGCTAATGTATGTTGGAAAAGGGTGTCGTCAAGTGTCTCCCACACACTGGCAGCAGGGTGGTGGTCTATGAGACATGCTGCTCATAACCTGAGTACTAGATCGCTCCATTCAGATAATGTAGGTTATATTTTAGCTGCATTTCTTCTCGTCTCACTATAAACTTACTACTGCAACATTAGCTGACTGTGATACTTGTTCACATCTGATGGTCACTTAGCAAATACGACGTACAGATATTTACAAACGGCCTCCTCAGCATGTATGCTGCACGATTCAAGAGCAGCGGCGGCACCGCGGCGTAGGTGCAGGGGGTTATGGGCATTGTAGTTCACAAACACGTTTTCAGTGTTTGACAGCATCAGTTCTGTTTGTCTCTTTTGTCCGTGTGTCACGTAATGTCTCGGACAACGAGTCTTCAGGACGACTTCCATGTTATGGCGAGAGATTGAATTTGATAATAAATACTGAACGTATTCTGCGAGCTGAAATTCCATTTCAACGTCGCCTGCAGAGGGCGTACATGTGCGGATGGCACGGGGGATGGGAATAGACGGAGCCAGTATCCGCAGCAGTCAGCACAGTTCAACAGAGTCAAACGGCTGCGTCAACCAGTCCGCCGGGCCTGACGCTGAATCCCAGTCCGCCCAAACTGGTGCCAGGTGTGAAATATTGTGCTTAGAGCCGACACGTCAACAAGCCCCGTGCAAAGGTTGCTGCAAAGCTGTCCAAGTCAAGCGTGGCAGCATGTTGCTTGATGGTTTTGCTCGTTTGCTTTAGTATCATAACAGTATTGAATCTTTATGTTAGAAATGATTTGTCTCATAGTCAAGGTGTTGTTGAGACACCAAGTGGCCGAAGCTCACGGCCCATCACAGGTAGAGCCGGTTCACTACAGATCTCTTCCTCTTTCTCCAGCTCAATCATTCCCCCCCTCTCCCTTTCTTCTTCTCTCCATTCCTTCTCTTCTTCCTCTCCATCTCCCTCTTCCCTGCCCGGTCACATACATCACACGCTCATTCACTTCCACGCTCTCCTCGGGCAAATTCTCGATTTCTGACACCCACCCACCCACACCTGACCCGTCCTTGGAGTTGGAGAGAATGTAACACTCTTATCGGCGCTCTCGTACCGTCGAGCACATAGCGCCCAGATAGCACCCAGCCTTTTCTCTAGTACCTGTCAAGCCACGCTGTTCTCAAGGTGCTTTCACAATAAGAGAAAGTGATAAAAGGCTGGGGAAGCCATTTGGGCTCTATTATCTAAAACGGTTGAGTTTTGTCCAACAACACCAAAGTGACATGCTGCTGCCAGCGCTTACTTACTTAGAGACAGACATTTTTTTTTTAGGGGTGCTGAGAAAGCGTAAAAAAAAAATGCAACCTTGTGTTTTTTACACTGATCTGAATTTGAAGGTGATTGTTGAATTGAAGTTTCAGCAGCTGGGAGTGTGCATCCATACTCAGGACATCAGGACCGCCAGCAATGAAATGATCATATTTACTAGAAAAAAGCAAAATGCTGCTTAATTTTTATTTTTTATTAGATTTTTTAATTTTAATTTTTTTTTTAAATGTCTTTCCTTGTTTTAAATGTCTTTTAATGCCTCATGTAAAGCACTTTGAACTGCCTTGTGTATGAAAGGTGCTATACAAATGAACTTGCCTTGCAACCCCAACGGTGTTTCAGCCAACAGGATGGACATGTTGCAAACAGCATTTGAACGGTGTCTTACATCCTTTTATTTGATGTATTTCCAGTAGAAGCTGCATGTTGGGGCCGTAATGCATGGAGGGACTGGTCACGCTTTAGGCTGTCACAAATGTCAGATTCTTCAAAATGAATAGGATTTCAGAATTGATTTCTACTTGTATTTAGTTTATTTTTCAATTACCAGCCACAGGTTTTCCAAAAATCACCAGGCATTATCGTTGTTTAACCAGCCAATTTGATGTGAGTAATAGAGGTGATCTACCAAGTGGTGAACTGCTTGGACCTGGGGCAGCCTAACCTACCAACCACACAACTTGTAGATATATTCTGTTTAAAAAGCAACATCCCATTTAAATGTGTAGTGGTGAAGTTTTGGAGCTGAATCCCAATGATTGGACTATCTCGTTTAAGCCTCGACGTCGAGATATTTTGTCACGTACTAACGTTGATGTCAAAACTCTGAAGGTCATTTTGAAACACCTCGGGTTCACAATCAGGATCACAGATATCAGTCTATTTCTGGCCGGGTTTTGGAGAATTGAGATATTTGCAGTTAATGTATAATCCATTTTCCATTCTTGAGCACATAATGTACAGGTGTACAGGTCGGGCCGTGAAATGCGGTAACGTGTGGATGTCATGGGAAAACGTTTCATTATATAGGATATAATAATATCTGACACTTGATACTTGGGCCATGGTGTCATAATTTTGTGCTTATTAATGTTTTGTTATTTGATAGTATCTAATATTTGATACTGAAAAAATAATAATAATAATAAAATCTGACTGCAGTAAATAGCTGAAATAATACCCATTAAAGTAGTAGAATGTCAAAATGAATAAAGCTTAAAAGTAAAAAGCCATGAATGTAGTTAACATTTTTTTAATATTTTGAATTTACCTGATATTCATCTGCCAGTAGAAGAATTCAACAGTAGAAGAAGGTTAAATTCTTGAATATTGTGGAGCATGGCAGCGTTACTGTGAGAGAAGTGCTGGAAAAAGAAATAAAAATTAATTGAATTAAAGAAAGTAGGAGAAGGCATTTATCTTCATTCACCAGATAAACTAACTCCTACTCTCAATCTGTTTTTTGTCTCCATGATCATCATACTCAATAAAACCTCAACGTCATCAGTCGTCCCGTTTCCTCCGATTCAGAAAGGCCACGGACGAATTCAGAACCGTGAACAGAACAGTTTTCCTCCTTCATAATGTCAGGGTGTGTTCACGTTCATGTTTGACTCTGCAGCACCGGGTCACTTCAACGCCCCATTGGAAAGGTCTGGGTCATTCACGATGGTCAGGCCAGAAAGCTGCAGGCTGCTGTGTGTGTGTGTGCATCCGTGAAAGCTACACACTCTTGAAACATGCAACGTCATGGACCCCAAGCAGCCGCGTGACATTTTTCTAACTCACCAGCTTTCAGATTAGTGCGGTTCATACTTAGTGCTCATATTGAGCAAGAAAAAGGATGACGTGGGATTTCCATCTGGTTCTGCCGAGTGTGAACTGCACGGCTGGACCGAATCTTAACACCTTCAGTGTGAAAAGAAGTTGAGCAAATGCCTCGTCGACATGTTGCCTGTACTGCGAGGTGACAAGTCGGTGGAAGAAAATGAAATGGAACAGTTTTTGGACATTTTACAATGAATTTGTCGGGTTATTTTGTGGTATCGAGAGATGAAAACTTGAGCGATCACATGGGGAAACGGGGTACTTTTCATCTCTTGCAATACACCTACATCATGTAAAAACATCACTGCCCTTTTATCTAAAAATATCTATACACCATCTGCACACTGATGTCTTTTCCCCCGTTCGTGGGTTCGTGGTTAAATCCGTAAACATACAGCCATGCGTTAACAGTAGCTGGTGAATTTGTCCGATCTAACAGCCACGCTGGCCGCTGACCAGTTGTTCTGCGGTCCGGTTTCTGCTCCAAGAAATGAATTTGGCCGGTGAACCGGTGGAGCTGGCAGATGAACCGGCCACTGAAATGAGGGGCCTGAATCTACTGGAGGTAACGGCAGGTTTCCATGTTCCATGCTGGAAACTTGAAATGTTCGACCAAAGTTAAACATGGCCTCCAGCGTGATCCTGTGTTGGATTTGACTGAGAGAGACTTGAATTTGGGCGACTTTGGTTTTCGCTTCTAGGACTTTGTCATTTCCCTACGTTTTTAGTGATTTTTGGCTGAATGGCAGGTTCACGTGATGCAATCAGCCATGATTAGGATAAGCAGCGGACTGAAGCAACGCTATGCCGGCTCAGTATGAGATGTTGAGTTACTGTTACGGCTCCAATCAGTAGCCACCGGTGTTTAATAAGCTTTAGACAGCAAAATGTGTGCAAGCAGAAAAGCTAAGCAGCCAACTTCACAAAGCCAAAAGACATTTCAGTGACTCATGAGTTCCCGATGTTGTATCCATGTTGTATCCATGTGTTACTGTGTAAGCTGTCGATATATATTTTCGCTCCAACGGACCAAAAGACGAGCGCTTCTGCATGAGCGAGGGAGACGAGATGTGCTTAGCTGTTGAGGTTGGTGTAGAGTCTCGGTGGCTAGTTGTTTCTGGGCTGGAAGACAAAATCCACTTTAAAACAAAATGAACACGTCACTCGATATCTGTTAACACGAGCAACTCTTTGCCTAAGCTGGAAAGACCCAAAGACCCAAAGCATCTGGTGCTTTCATCAAGTAACACTGTCTGGTGCCGCTTCATTGAAAGTGAATGGAAGCTGTCGGCTTTTATTGACGTTTTACAGCCAAATGAAATTTCATTCATAGTAGTGCTAACGTGTCTGAGCAGGTCTTCCAGCTTTCTGGCGTTGGGAGATTGTTGTTGATGGTCAAAAACCCAAGGCCAGTAAACCCGGCTGCACTAAAGATAGATGGATATCACAAGATTTGTTGAGCCTATTTATAGACTTACTTATAGACTTAAAGGTTGGATGAATGGGAGCACAGAGACGGCCCTTTTCAACCAGTCAGACATTTCACTTCTCTGTTATGGTACGTTAAATAATCTCCTACAAATCATGTCAGTTTTTTATTGCGCAATATCTACTTCATCAAAGGAAGTAAAAGATCTACTCTTGTGAAAGTTTAATCTTAGTTGTTGGATTATCAGACAACTGCCTCAGTTCCAGTCTCATTCAGCGAGAATTAAAAGGAAGGATTTTCTCGGTTAAAATTCACAATACATGTTGATTTTTGCACTTTTACAATGTTTGGAAATAAGTTGTAGCTACCTATCTGTAGTCTGCCAAGCCCCGGGGCGGTACAGCATTTCCCCCTGTTTTAAATGATCATCTACGGTCCACATAGGAACCGTCTGTGTGGTTCACTCAGGCTTGTGACGGCTCGGTGGGCACATACCACGTTCTCACATCATGGGTTTGAGTTGCATGACTATTGTTGCCTGTCATCTCCTCGCTCTCTCTCTCATCCGTCCTCTCACTTTCTACTGTATACTATTGAATGGAGAGGAAATGCCCCGTGTCGGCAGCTCCAAATGGTATTAACTGTTTGAAGAACTTCATTCCTCATGTGTGACGTCAGGCTGGCTGGTGTATGATGCTTTATACCAGAGGATACCTCGCTCGCTGCTGTTCAGGAGTTTCGTTTTTCACTTTTCAGTTTCAATTAGTTTCTGTGCATGGACATTACCCCCCAGGGGATTTCATTTTGGGGCAAATGGGGCAAATCCACAGCATCTCAGTCAGGAGGGGTAGGACGCGTCTCTCTATTGCAGCCCCACTTTGTGATTTAGGCTGAAAGGCAACTTTATTATTTTGTTTTCCTCTCAATTTTCAAATATCTGATTCTAAAATGCTTACTAGAACCACAAACCTGTAAAGTACTGCATTGCAAGTATTCATTCTCACTCCAGTGTGTAACACACCTGATATTCAGTCAACAGCAGTGCTTGTTACTGTACAAACGCGACCCTTTTCCCCGCTTAAAGGCTTGTGATACTGTAAGCCCATCATGTAGCTGCTGTACGCTAACATTATGAGCTGCCTCTAATCTCCCTTCCTCTTTCATTGGATTCCTCTGCAGGTCCAGAAAGTGTGGGAAATAAACTCAATTTCCAGGCCTTTAAAAAGCTGAAGAATCACATAATAGTATGGGAGCACTGCAGTCCAGTCCCAGTACACACACCTGTGACATTTTATGTAGCTGCAGACCAACCGTCACGTCACATATTGTGATATTTGTTGTTGTAGAGCGTAATCCTCAGATAATCTTCAGACAGGATGTTCTAGTTCAGTCAAATTGCCTCTTTCTCAATCGATGACATCGCACACCAAACAAAATCTTCAATCCAGTTAAGAAATTCTCTGGACAAAGTATGAAATATTGAAACTGAAAATGTGCATGAATCTACTGTACCTTCAAGCTCATCACTAGACGGTCCCTAACTAAACAGACCACGCTTACAAAACACTCAACACAGTGACGTTGCAGGATACAGACCATGACCTGGTGTTGCTCATGTATTAGTGTCTAGTCTCAGGAATGTGAAGAATTGTAACACCAGATAAGGTGATGAAGAAACTCGTGACGTATTAGCACAACACGGTCAAGTCCTGCTCTAGATTAACAAAGTGTGTGTGTGTGTGCGCGCGCACAACAAACAAACTGGCCAAATAAAACAAATACACACAGATTTGTTTTATTGTTGCAGAAAGGTTGTTGACAGCTTGCGGAGTTTCACAGTACATGCTGCTACACATGGTAGAAGAACAGCAGGACCTCATACAGATCAAAGGGACTGTGCAATACATCCATCCATTCATTCTCTGGACCCAGTTAGTCTCAGTGAGGTTCCTATGCAATCCATGGGAGCGTAAAGTATCCAGATACGTCTTTCATTTAGGAGAAGTTGGCGTTTGCTTACAGGGTCCACCGTTACATTTAGTCTCCCTTTTGTTGGTGTATCCTCATGTACTCGTGCAGTCCTTCAGACCCATATATCTGTGTTTTTTGTTAAATGCCAGATATCGGCCAGATATCTCCATCAATAATGGAGGTTCCTCACTACATTACAACAGTCTATGAAACAAAATTAAAGTTTAGTTTCTTTATACATTCGTTTGCAAGTCATTTGATTTTATTGCTCAATATTTTTGCAAATTAATTCTTCATTTGAAGCGTTTCCCCTACCGCTGAATGGGTCGGGTGGGTCTCTAGCTGTTTCCCCAAAAGGATTTTGATTGGGAGTTTTGGTCAAACCGTAGTCTAGCGCCCGACCCCTCCTGGTGTTGTACGTGGAGGTAGTCTGCCAAGCTCTCTCTCCCCTCTCTGACTCCCTGTGTATGTCTGGCTTTGTCCCTCAGCATGATCGGCCTTAAGGAGATTACTAAGATCTGCTCTCGGTGAAGCCTTTAGCTCTCCCTTCCTGTGTCGCTGCGTCCCAAGACGGCGAGGGGCAAGATTTCCGACTTGCGGACACAAGCTAGCTCCACATGCTATTATGAGCATCGCTGGTCTGCTGGTGTTACAAGCATTCATGACCAGATGCGGGCCTGCGGGTTTTCTGTCAAGTCAGTTATCACAATAAAAATCATACTACACATAAAAATGCTTTGAAAAGAAAATATTAAAATATTAAGATAAGATGAAACTCTGTGGGGACATTAGGTCCTTGCAGCAGAAGACAAGACAAATAGAATATAAACACAGAAATAGGATATAAAATAAGCTGTAAAATAGACTGTAGACCAGCGGTGGGCAATCATGTGCCATGGAGGGCCGAGAGTCTGCAGGTTTTCTCTCCAACCAGGGACTAATCAGTGAAATCACCTGCTGTAGTCTTTGGTTGGAGAGAAAACCTGCAGACTCTCGGCCCTCCGTGGCGCGATTGCCCACTGCTGATGTAGATCATTATGGGGTTCTATAAATATAAGCTTGCGTCAGTTTAAACTTGTTATTTAGACTATTTGTTGGAAATTGGGGGCAGAAATATGGATTACTAGCATGCATGGATTGACAATTGTTAAATACAGCTAGTCAAAACTGCTTATGTCGTGTGTGTGTGTGTGTGTGTGTGTATATATATATAACATAAATCACCATGTATACAGTATGAAATAGTGAAACAATTATGAAAATGCCATTAATATACAGTGCATTCAGAAAGTATTCAGACCCTTTCACTTTTTTCACATTTTGATATGTTGTCACCTGCATGTCTGCAGAGAAGAATGGCAGAAAATCCCCAAATCCAGGTGTGCAGAGCTTGTCATACCCAAGAAGAC
Organism: Gephyroberyx darwinii; assembly: GCA_900660455.1. Taxonomy (NCBI): domain Eukaryota; kingdom Metazoa; phylum Chordata; class Actinopteri; order Trachichthyiformes; family Trachichthyidae; genus Gephyroberyx; species Gephyroberyx darwinii. The sequence goes on along the minus strand of CABFOQ010015571.1, from coordinate 6,941 downwards.
TCGAGGCTGTAATCGCTGACAAAGCTGCTTCAACTAAGTACCGACTAAATACTGAATACTCATGTCAATGTGATATTTCAGTTTTTCCTTTTTAATAAAATCCTGTTTTCGCTTCGTCATTATGGGGTGTTGAGTGTAGATTGATGAGGGAAAACATGAATTTAAACTATTTTAGGATGAGGCTGCAACATGACAAAATGTGAAAAAAGTGAAGAGGTCTGAATACTTTCTGAATGCTCTGTATGAAGAATATATCAGTGAAAGAGATGTGAATGTACAGCATTGTACATCGTATTCACGTTAACCAGATTTTCATTTCATTTTCATTTCAACTTTTATTGTCAAATACTAGATTACAATTCAACTCAACTCAACACAGTAAGTAAAAAGTAAAAGTAAATAAGTAAAAAATAGGTAATAAGACAAATAAGTAAAGTAAATAAGTGATTAAGGAGAAATAAGATCAATCAGTAATCAAAACCAAACGGTAATAAGGTGCAGAGATCACTTATCAATTCATACAGTTGCTACAAACTACAAATGTTCCCGAAGGTCCTGCCTCCAGTTGAGTCTCAACCTTACATGCTCTCTTTGGTCTTCAGCCTCTCTACCGCCACCAGACTGATCACTTCCTCTCAGCGGACCTGCCGGTTGGCTGCGTTGACGCGTCTGTCCGTCTGTCCTCCCTGGAGATTTCCTGTCTCAGTCTGTCTGTCTCTCTGCCAGGGGCGGTGCTAGCGTTGGCCGGCGTGCTCACTGGCCCGGTAAAGCGGTCCTTACAGTCTGGTGTTTCCTGGTGCTGAATCGATGTGCGGCAAATCTGATTTTGTATTCTAGTGATTCACACGCTTGTTTTGATACGATCTGTCGAACGGGTGTTTGTTGTTGTTGTACCCGGCTGTAAGTACGACTGGGCAGAAGAATGATTTGCTCCGTTCCTGCTGCCGACTGTCGTTTAGCTTCAGTTTGTTTTATCTGCAAATTATGCCACAGGAGAATATTAGAGGAGACCTGGGGAAAGAAAATGTGCTGGGCGAGAGCCGAGGAAACCCAAATGCCTACCCTTCCCAGATAGAAGAGCCAAATAATGAAAAAGTAAATTAAATCAATAGAAGCAACAGGCAGATGATGTTTAAACAAGCAGCACAAAGAGATACAACCAAAACGAAGAGACCGTGACCAAAAAGGACCAGGCTGTGATAATAACCCTGATTATTTTGTGATCACGGTCATTAATCGTGATTATTTGTCTCTTGCAGGAAACAAAATTATTTTATTGCACTTTTGCACCCCAACACATTTTTACTTATATTTTTCACAATTTTCAGTGGCAACAGCAGCTAGAACGTGTTATTTCCCCTTTTACTGTCTTATTGTGGCCCTTTATTCTCTTTATTACGCCGCTACAACCACGTATCTCCAAATGACAGACGATCCACTTTTAGGAACTAAAACAACTTTCACATTCAGGTGAAGGAGTTTTGGTTCATTCTTTTCCACTTTGCTTGTCACTAACTTTTCCCAAAGATGGTCTATGTAAGGTTTCTCTTTCGTTCCCACTAGCGCTGTCTGCTTCTGTGGAAGTGCTTGATCTACCACACTGACACTTGTCGAACACGTTACCTGTTACCTCCCCTGTTACCTCCCTGTTACCTCCCCTGTTACCTCCCTGTTACCTCCCGGTTCTCCGGTATGTGTTCAGGTATTTAGAGCCTGTTGTAATGTTGCCCATCTTTGATGTATTTCCACAGAGTCTACCGGCCCTGCCAAGGTGGTGAGAGCAGGGAACCCGCCCAGACCCAGGCGTGGAGGAAAGGTAATGTGTGTGTGTGGGTGTGTGTGTGTGTGTGTGTGCATGAACGTACTTGTTTTGTCCATTTATTTCCCTATGTGAGAACATTGGATTACACCAACTGACATCTCACGGCTTTAAAGTCCTGTTAAACCATCTCCTGATCTGAAGTTTCCCCTACTTTTTAGTTAAATTGTAACAGGGTTTGACCCACTTTCATCGGTTTCAAAAGGTCGGGCTGCACGACTAACATTGCAGTACACAACTATAGTAAAAAAAATACATTTTCCCGCCCAATTAAAATGGAAACCTCTCTCTCTGTTTCACAACTACTGTTGGCATGTATGGTCTGAGCCCTGATGCTTATCTGCCGTGCCTCGAGCGGTGTAGAAAGACTCGACCTGCTTCCTGGAATGCAAATGCGAGTTCCTGGCAGGCCAATGGCACAGCAGATAAAGCCGCCCGAAGCATTTCATTCACAAGTTTGCCAGACTTTATGGCAGATAATTGTCCGTAGTACTCCAGGTATGGGGGCCACGCCTTGACGCAGTAAATGAAACTTGGATGCTCCCGTGGGGCGACGCGCATTGTTGCAGCAGTAAAAGAGAGTAAAGAGTATATGACGGTAAAAGGGAAGAGCAACTTGCCACCGCAAATTTTACCAGTACCGGCGTATGCAAAAGCAGAGGTGCTTTAGTTCAGGTCTCAGATGGAGTTAACTTATAGAGTCACCATATAAAAAGGAACTTGCAAAAGCAGGGCCGATGTGAGGTCGTGGACGTTGTTTGAGGAATCATTTCAACAGTACAAACTGAGGAACTTGAGTTTCTAAGGTTTTTTCATAGAAACAAATATAAAATCCTCTTGTTTTATTGGCCAAAGCAATACAGATTTTGACAGCACACCCGTTAAAATGCACCTTTTATGTATCTTTTCATCTTTTCATCCCCTTCCTGAACAAGTTCCCATACTGTGTTATTTTATGTGCAGTAATTCTTTACAACGGGCTCTAATAGCCTCAACTTCGATCCGGTAACACCCTCATTTTTGGTGTAATCTTAGAGACTCTTCAGTCGCCCCCCTCTGTGTAAAATCCACCCCACTGGCATATTCCTCACCTAAGCTTCTCCAAATGCCTGGGAAATCCTGCTAATCCTGTTTTTGTTTGTTTTGATTTGTTTTCGCTGCTCAGGTTGGAGATTTTGGCGATGCCAACAATTGGCCCACCCCGGGGGAGATGGCTACCAAAGACATGCAGGTGAGTTTTGTTCTTCCTCGTTTTTCCCCATTGATTTAAACGGGGAGTCTGTTTGAGAAACGGGTTGAGTCACGGGTTGGTAGATGGGTAGAGGGGCCGACGTATAAAAGAGAGGTTGCCTGTTCTTGCCTCGGCACCAACAGGAGAGTGTTGGCTGGTATCACGTCAGGTGTCCACAACTCTGCGACTGCCCTTTGGCAAGGCACTGGCCCCCAAACTGCTTCATAGCTGCTGCAAAGGAGGCAACCTGACCTGTATGCCTCTTGTAAGATGGTTAAATGTTTTTCCTACATGCATTTTCATATTTTTCTAGATTTTTGTGGAACGCAAATGGAAAAACAAAACATTGTCCTATTGCAGGAGTCCACAGCTGCCCTGCACTTGGACTGATAAAACACACTGCTGATAACTTTTACTGGAAACCTCCTCACCTCAAACAAAACCCCTCCCTCTCCCTCTTTCCCTCCCAGCTGAACAGTTTGTGGTTTGTTGAGACGGTACAGCAGCACATTTTGGCTGCAGAGAGGCGTTTTGACCACGTCATCCCAACCAGCCCCCCTGGCTTATACGCTAGGAAAACAACGTTGAAATAGTAAAATAGTGTAGTAAATAGTGAAATAGTTTGAACGTATTTTTACAACTAGCAGTGCGCAACACATACGTGGGCGATACTTTATTGATCCCTGCAGGGAAATTCTGACCCCATCGAGGTCAGGGTTAGCTCCAGAGGCTGGTAACCCGGTAGTCTCACTACTCAGTACGCCCCCCTGCTGGCATTCCCACTGTTGTTAAAATGCAATAGAGTATCATTGGTTCGTGGGTGGCCAGCATGAGGTGTCTGATGAATGTGATTTGTCCCTTCGGTGTGTGATGGGTACGTTTTTAGCAGGTTGGTCCAACTTATCCTTGAAGTTATCAGATCATCGACGTGTCCCAGACTGTTTGCTCTGATGCTACATGCTAACTCTTTAGCATGTAGCATTTTACATCATGTTGAGTAATATTAGGTGATGAACATTATGTCAAAAGTGAGAGAACTAGATCTTGCAGCAGCTCTAGAGGTAAACAGTGAGTCATTTTTAAATCCTGTGCGGTCAAGTCTGGCAGGTTTGTGTTGGATTGATAAAATTTACATGAAGTATGATATAAACAAGTCTCGAGGCGAACGTGTGGGTGCGTTTCAGGTTCCAGTACAAAACGGAGAGAAACGGTTTTGGTTTTTTTTAAATATTCAGTCGTTCTACTTTGAAATACTGCAGTATTACGACAAACTCGCCTGTCAAGACGCCGCTCGGATGTCGCTGGATGTGTTGATGTGAAGCCGACACAACTGGATCAGACGTTCACCTCCAACCGTACACAGAACATAACGGAGGCGGTGACAGTGTTCATCTGTAAGGACGTACACCCATGATGTTAAAAAACACTTGAGTCATTTTCTCAGAAGCCCACACACCGTGTTAGTGGTTAGAGACCTACCTCTCCTCTCCGACGGTCATATGGCATCCATGTCAAAATGTCCTTGAGCTCCTCGGCTCCTCGGGCGTTGGCAGAGGAATACGTGAAGTAACCAGTTCTTGATTAAACTCTATGTTGAGTTTTTTTTTTTTTTTTTCAGTTCACTATTCACTTCACACACCGCGGCAGAACTGCAAGGTTGTGACAGAATTTGTTTCGTTCTGCGGTACCCTGGTAGTCATCAGGTACTGTCGGGTGGAAAAGGTCGAGGCTGATTTGATGCAACTGACAACTCCGAGTCAGTAATTGGGACGGCGCTCGTTCTGAATCGAACACCCAGTTATTGAATCGAGCTTGTTC
>CABFOQ010015559.1:22417-33356 GCA_900660455.1 Gephyroberyx darwinii | reverse complement strand
GCTTGGTCCTCTCTTGGTATTGTCAACTTCAATTTTGACAGCTGTTGGGGTAGGCTTTACTGAGTCCACCTTTATATTTGGTTACAACAAGAGGAACAAGAAAAAAGGGGAATTGTTCATTTTTGCGTGGGACAGGTTAAAATGGTGTTTCTGAGCAGGAAAAGGAAGGTGGGTGGAGGGCGACAAACAACATTATGGAATGTATAAATCGCTTGTTAGAACAAAGTTATTATAGCAGGATGCAAGATGTAGGATTTTTAAATGATAAATGGTGATACAGGGATGCAGTGTGTAATATGAGTGGTGGAACTACTATTTGCTAAATTACTAAGATGATGATAATGATGATACATGTAAGAACAAGATGACTTTGTTGCTGATAAAGTTTTGTTAAAACTCAAACTCTCCCTCCCTCCCTCTCTCTCTCTCTCCCTCTCTCTCCCTCTCTCTCGCTCGCAGTTCAGTGAACAAAACCTAACTACTTGGTATACTTGTGGTTTTGTTTGCACGTGACGCGGCGTGTGTCACGAGCGTATGCTTGTATAGTGACAGAAATGTGACTGGGTGACCAAAGTCATTGAGACACCACTTTATCTTGCAGACGTGTGTAGTCTTAATGGGGACACACAGGCACACCCACGTCCATACGCTTCTCATTCGCTTGACTTCAATATCGATTTATTGATTTAGTCTATTTTGTATATTATGTATGATCACACAAACAAATAATATATATAATACACCTATAATATTCTTATAGGTAACAATGTGTCTGTGGTACTCAATTGTGAGTTTATAGCGACCTTATCCTATTGCATGATATTTTGCAGTTTTGCTGTCATATTTGTAAAATCTGATTCTAAATGTTTTAAAGGGATTACAGTACTTTTTTTTTTTTTTTTTAAAGACGACAGTTCGATTTAAACTTAGTTGCTCACTCATTGTAAGCCACTCTGGCGTGTCAGCTAAAAAACTCAAATGTAAAATGTAAAAAATATCAGCATTTGAACCTACTTTTTGTCATTGCATCTTTTGTACATTTATTTTAAATGTTGACTATATGTATATTTATACATGATTCTCACTGTACAGATAACGCAACCCGACAGACCCACTAGAAAGGGAACCATAAAAGAAAGGTAAACACTTAAGGCATGCTTCCCTCTAGTGGCCAATAAAGAAAAGACTCCTATTGAAAACAAGCATTTTTTATTTGTAATTCTGATCTGAATCGTCCTGATTTGTTTAATTCATTCTCAGTCTAACCAAGAAAATAGTTATTTTATTATGACACCTTGTAGGCTATCGGACTGTAAAATGTTTTCATCATGCAGTTAATAGCCTATCGTGCAAAAAAATGCATTTCAACTGTACTTCAGAATATGAAACATATCTCTGATGAATATGTTTCAACAGGTTTTACATGACATGACATTCATTCGAAATATATTTTGGATACTGCATGTACAAGGAAATATATTTTATCATAATACATGATTTAATATCATACTACATGATATTTGATAATTGATTCTACTGTGTATCAGATTGACCTAGTTAGGCCTGTAAAGTCCTTTGAGGCTTGTTTGTGATAAATGGCTGTATAAATAAACTTGACTTGACATTTCCTCCTATGCCCTGTGGACAACCTTGTAAATGTATCCAAAATATATTTCAAATGAGTGTCATCTACACAAACAAATACATTTTGGGGCATTTTTTGTATAGTTTGAAACATATCTCTCACCATATTCTAGTGGTATTAAATATCATTTTATTTTGCAGAATGAGAGCATTTCAGGCTCATCTTCTTTTCTCATTCTATTTCCATTTTCAATCAACAAATCAGTTCAGTTTAGGGGGTGTGATTCATACAGGACAGAGTCCACGAGTCCTGCATCCTGGACCGGTGTCGCTAATATGCTGCGTTTAAGAACTGTTCTAAATATCGTAAATACATATTTACCGCATCTGAACGACCCAACAAAGTGGTAACTATTGGGAAAATCAGGATTTTCTATGATATCAGAGTTACCGATATGTGGCGTTTATGGGACACAGAGTGTGGGAATCGTGTCAACAAACAAACAAATAAATAAATAAATAAAAGTAATGCATTATATTATGATATGTTGTTTGTAAACAACTGTGTTAATAATTAGTACCGTTGTATGTGTCTATGTTCACTCTTTGTATAACTTTTAGCTTTCACAAATTATTTTAAATAAAATAACTTACATACCAATTTACCTGACTGATGTGTATTATCTCTTCTACTGCTGTCCCATCAAGTAGCTTTGTGACGCTTGATTTCTAAAATAACCAAATAACCAAGCTACCAAAAACTACTTTTATTATAGGGTCTGTTTTGTTATTATTTCCGACCAAAAAACACTTGAGTGTGCCACAACTTGAAGTCACAACTTTCGAAAATCAGACTTGGAGTTTACGAGGGGCACTTGAAGGTAGCAGCAGCCCAGGTGGCGTCAAACGTAGTCATGATGGAAGCGAAAAGTCCTATTCATCTGAAAGTAATCCTCATCGGGAACTCCGGGTAAAGAAAACAGACCTTTTAACGTTTGAAAACTTAAAAAAAATATTTTGCTTGACTGCGTCGTCTGCGGTTCTTTCACTTTCGTTTTCATTGCCTCTCGTTGATTTAACCGGACGTGTCTTGATTATGTTCCTTAAAGTAACGTTAAGGACAACATTGCATTTTTTCTTTTTTGGTGAAGAGAAAATTATAGAAATAGGTAGACCGACCTCTGTCTCTCTGCCCCCCCCTCCCATCTCTCTGTCCTCCCCCCCTGTCTCTCATCCGAAGTGATCGATCCAAGGGTACTTCGTCAGAAATATTTCCAAATTGTACTTGAAATTCTAAAGTTACTATTTACGCGCATTAATACTGATGCAGGATGAAGGAGAAGGAGGATGAATGTTTGTGTTGGAGATGGTGGAGAGAGAGATTTCAGCGTGTTGACCCCTTTACATGGTGTGTGATGTTTACACAGGGTGGGAAAGTCCTCCCTCATGTACAGGTATGTAAACCACCGCTTCACCAACATGTACCGGGCCACTATTGGGACCGACTTTCTCACCAAAGAAGTAAACGTAGACGGGAGCACCGTGACCTTGCAGGTAACGGCGGGTGGAGTTTATCTGTCCAGACACAGTAAACCGGAAAGTACAACTACTACTTTAGTGTTCCCTTATAAATAGAAGGATCGGGAAAATCATAAGACAGTATAGGAGTGTCATAGTGATATAATATAAATATAATATAAACTATTGAGTTCAAGTAACTACAGGAATATAATTATAGTGTTTGCTTTCACAACAAATAACTGCAATTAGGACATTTACACCTGGAGGTTTGAAATTAAAGAGGACTGGGAATCCACAGCCGCTTCAGCATCCCTGTTGGTTCCCTCTCTCAGATCTGGGACACAGCTGGCACAGAGCGGTTCCAGTCCCTGGGTACACCCCTGTATAGAGGCTCCCACTGCTGTATGCTGGTATTTGACGTCACGTCCAAGGCCACTTTCTCTGCCCTGGAGCTCTGGAGGAAGGAGTTCCTGATCCAGGGAGATATTCTTGACTCATCTAGCTTCCCCTTCCTTGTGGTGGGGAACAAAACTGACCTGAGCAACCGGGAGGTCAGTGCAAACGCACAAAAGGTTCAGCAGATTTGGTCAGCCGTGGATAGTCCCTTCAGTATTTGTGTCATGGAAGAGATGACTCATGCAGGTTGCATTGGCTGTCCTGCTGCGGACCCAAGCTTGATAAAATACACCATTGTTTTAGTTATGAACAAGGCAGGATAAAAAGTGAAAAATGCTCTGTACAGGTGTGGGTGCAAAATAAATATATAACACCTTAATGCATAGATCTCAATGCATTTTGCAAACACCTTTTTTTGCAAAAACAGTCTTTACTTTATAGACTGTTTTAAAAAGGATTTCCTGACAGAATGTGCTTTGTGTATCTGATGCCATGTCAGTGTTATGTGTAAATAAAGAAGGATAATGTAGTCTACAACAAGAATTTTGACTTTCCTTGCAGGTATCTCGCGGGCAAGCGTTGCAGTGGTGTGAGGAGATAGGAGCACAGTACTTTGAGGGAAGCGCCAAAGAGGATGTAGACGTGGAAAAGCCATTCGTACGAGCAGCCCAGGCTGGCTTACAACAGGTGAGTCAGTCAAATTTAACTTTGTGTACTACAGAGAAGGAAGACACGCAAATCACTATGTTTAACATGTTTATTTTTTGATGATAAAAGATACATTACTCCCTACAGTACAAAAAACACACATTGGAAAATACAGGACATTTCCAGATAACCTGCAAACAGCCAAGAGAAACTCGCAACAACTGTCAGTGCTGAGACCAGCACCTGTCCCAGTGTGGGAGGAAAAGTTCAGAGAGACCTCGGCACTGCTGATGACCTATCTAACAAGGGTGCAAAAATAGTGACCCAGCAAAGGTACTGTGGAAGGAAAGGACACAATTGTATACCACATGGAGAGGAACAAACTCATTAAATGTATTTTTTTTGAGAACCTTCAGCTTATGGTCTAACTTAAGGCATCACTACTAAAATACACTGCTTTTGCATGCATGTCTAGTTTTGTTCAACAGACACACTGACACGCACAAAATTATGAATGCATATGAAGAGAAAGTTCATTATAGAAATAAATCAGGAGAAACCACAAACTGAAACCAAGGTGCGAGACCTGCAAGCCGAAGAAAGGCAGCAAGTTGAGCCTTGGCTGTTCTCCCTGGCCATTACCATCACAACTCAATCTGCCCTTACAAAGTACTGATATACACTCCTGTCCAATCAGAAACCTCCTCCTTCCTATACAACTTTTGTATTGTTATGATCCTAGCAGTGATTCAGACTCCTACAGTGAATCAGCTCGACAGAAGCAAATTAGAACAATCAGGGAGACTGTATATATTTATATATATATTTCTGTTTCTTTTATAAGTAAAGACACAAAAGGCAATCAAGAGATGACCAACATGTAAAAACAGTTTGTTACAGGTAATTATATAAAAGGCCAAGATGTTTTTTTTTTTTTTATTCTTGCTATATGAACGAACTAATTTACAAGTGAGTACACTCTGGCTATGTAAGCTTTCTTCCCAAGACCTCTCCATTCAAAAACATACGGGGGTATACGCGTCACAGTTAGCTTGCACACCATCTGTAATTCTGAAATACAGAGCCGTGGAAGAAAAAAAATTAAAAATTTATTATTAAATGGATTCACATACATCAACAGGATAGGGAAAATAAGTCTACTAATATAATTTGCCATTCTAAAAATTAAAGAAGGGGTGGGACACCACATTCATCAGCATAAAAAGCATAGGACAACTGGTTGGGATACACAGGGAAGGGCATGAACAAACTGATCTTATTTTCCTCATTATACTCCTTAGATTTCCATGTTTGGCAAACAAAGCAACACAAGCATTGAGCAAGTTGTAGTAAACAAAGTAAAAGCTCTCCTCTCCCTGGGTCCATTTCAAAGTTCCCTTCAGTCCTATAACATCTGCGGTCCTACTTGGAACAAATACAAAAGTCTTTCTCTCTTTCGTTACCCTCCTCTGTTACAAGAACATACAACCAACTGAATGAAGATTTAAAAATATAGTGGCCACCTCAACACAGCCACCCCTCTTCCCACAAACACAAACTATGGGGATGAACAAGTTAAAAAAAGTGATGTTTTAAAAATGCACACTTGACATACACATACACACAGGAAAAAAAGCTTAAAAAATACAAAAATAAACTACACAAAAGATCTTCTGCATCATTGCTTGCTAATTTTTTGGGAAGATTTTGCAAGATTTTTTTTGTGTGTGCTGCAAGTCTCAGTCCTAGCAAAGTCTATGTCATTCATTCTCTACAAATCTCTTCGTTCGCCATTCTTTTTGTCCACTTCATAGTGTCAGCCACCAGTCCTCATCTTGGGGTAAAAAGCGCACAGTGATGACATTACCAGGAGACTGGAGTCCAGTACGATGTCTGTACAGACTGGGTTCTCGATGAAGCAAATTTGTGTTGAGCGAAAAAAAGAAAGATGTCCCCTGTTCTTTGAGGACAAGTGCTTTATTTGTTTCCATACTGATTTTTCCTCTCATCTAAACTAATGCCTCCACTGCTTTTTCAGCACTGTACATCATCTCATGTAGTCTCTCTCTACATCCCCCCCAAGATTCACAAAGGAAAAAAAAAACCCAAAAGTAACATTACGTTCAGGCTGGCTCCCAGTTTGTGAAAGATGTAAATGCTTCTCTACACTGCTCAACTACTGAAACAAGCCAAAAATAGATATTAAAAGAATGGGAGGGGATGTGACTGAAAAAGCTATAATGTGCTTCTAAGTATGAGTTGCTCTAAAAATAGTACAACCAACAGAACGAGGGGGGTGGGGGGGTCTTATCTACAGAAACATCTCTCAGATTGACTTTCATCTTGGCTTCATACTGTTCTGCCTCCATTGCTGGCGTGATCTGAGTCAAACTTGAGGATGAAGGATGAAATTAGGATGAGGATGAAGAGGTGGAGGGGTCAGTCTTCCTGGTAAAAGGACAGCGAGTGGAAAGGGGACAAGAGACTGGGAGGGGAGGGGGGAGTCTGGGCAACCTCACTGGTCCGTCCTTGCTTTCTTTGGACCAGTAGCCTTACTGCAGAAAGCAGACAGAAACCAGAATGAGTTTTGCATGGATTATTCATCAGTGCCAAGTTAAAATCTCTAGCCTCTGCATGCAATGAAGAATAAGGTACTTACTTATCGGGGGAGGTGCCTGGTCTTTTGGGAGCAGGTTTTGCAGAGGCGGCATCTTTGCCAGACTCTATAAAGGAGAAAGATGAGTGCACAAATGAAAATGGATTGCATTATTCATTAATGAATTGCCAATTCACTGCTACTGCTAAGCTAGTATGTAGCATGTCTAGTGTGCTCACCTTGCAGCCATCGGACTTGGGTGGCCGGACCGTAGCCTTTCTCGTTGCGGGCAGCAATGCGGAAGATGATGGCAGGCTTGGTGGTGTAGTCGATGTGGGCATTGGAGAGGCTGGCCGACTGCACCAGGCAGGAGGGATTGGGTCCGCAGTACACACGCATGAAGGCCAGCTGGGCAGGGGTGGAAGCCTTGGCTTCAGCTGTCTGGTTGCTCTGGATGGCCAGGTACACGGAGTACTCAATGATCTTCCCTGACGTCACCGAGGGCGGCTCCCAGGTCAGGTGGGCACCATCTGGGCTCTGTGGAGGGAATAAGGGAGTAAGGGAATACTGCTCAGTACCAGAAAGCAAGGATGGCACCACAAGCAATTCATGACAACACCAGGTATTGTTGTATTGTTGTTTTCCACACCTCATGTAAAATCAACTGTGGAAAAAAAGGTGTCACTAGCTTGTTTACCTTGCTGATTTTGATGGCGCAAGGTGCCCCTGGGAAGCCTGGTAGACAAGTCTTGAAAGCAGAGATCTCTGAGAAAGCCCCGCGGCCACATGCGTTGATTCCTGCAACACGGAACTTATAAGCCGTGCCAGGCTGTAGCTCCATTTTCTTCATCTGGTTATAGTCCGGCATGATGCCAGAGTCATCCTAAAATAACAGAAAACACAAGACAGGGTTAGAGATGCACTGGGCACACCAAGTTTCGGTAATCAAAGCGTGAAAGGAGGACCTCATGACACTCACATCTCCGTGTGAGTCATCTCCTGGCACATAGAAGTGGGTGACCACCATGTTTGTCACTTTAACAATTCCAACATCAAACCACTGGTTCTCTTTCTTTAGAACGGGCTTCACTGGGGCTGGCTGAGGGGCTGGTTTCTGCATTATTTAAAAAAAATAAAAAAAGCAAGATGAGTTAAAATATTGTTCATTTAACTTTTCTCTGAATACACAACCAGAGGCTTTGGTGATACAACGATGACTCACCCCTCCCTCGATGCCATTGGCCACCTCTGCTAGAGCAGCTGCAGCTTGCAGCTTGGCTGGACTTGCCACCGATACAGAGGGCGCAAATGTACTTGATGGGGCTAGCGCTGTGGAGTTGAGAGGACAAGATAAAGAGGTCATTCCAGGATCTGCACAAACAAAAATCCACTATATATATCAGAACACGCAGAAAGTCTTACTCTCAGCAGTTGTACGTGGCAGCAGCGATGCCACAGCGCTGGTGACTGCAGCGGCCATCTCGTTATGTCCGTTGCTCTCTACTGAGGGGTCGTTGAGGCTGTCTGCAGGGGCAAGGCCTTCGGTGGGCAAGCTTGCATCAACGGTGGCCTGCTGGGCAGCAGCCTGAGCCTCCTGGAGCTGCTGCTGCTGCTGGACCAGCGCTGCCAGATCCTGCTGGGTCAGCAGGATGGGGATGCTGGCAGGTTGGTGGCTCTCTCCACTGGAATCACCTTCATCTGTAGGTGCAGATAATGTAGAATCTATGAGGCTCATACACACCAACAAGAACTTCACGAGAAACTGAAAATTGCTTGGTGATGGTGCTGTAGTCTGCATCAGTGGTTGTTACATAGGGAGATGGTGCCTAATAATTCCCACCAGAGATAGCAGACAGTAAACTTCTACTGCAAGTGTGTCTTGCCCATTACTGATCAGTGTCTTAGATAGATGCAACAGAAAGCACTATCTAACATACACAAAAGCAATCCCCATCACCTCTAGTTTTGAGCACAACGCTGGATTGTTAAAAATCTAAAAGTCTACAACAACTCACTCATGACGGCTTGCTGTGCTGCCTGAAGGACGGCCTGGATAGCCAGGGCCTGGGCTTCTTCGGTGGCTGCTGCCTGAGCTGCTGCCTCTGCTGCTGCAGTCACGGCCAGCTCCTCATCAGACAGCCCCGTCACCATGAGGGTAGCTCCCTGGGCCTCAGACATCAGCTCTGAGGGGAGGTTCAAGGCAGTGGCTGCTGCTGCTTCTCCCTGGAGGAACAAATGACAGCAGATCCATCATATGACTGCAAAAAGCTACACATTTTACATCCCTTTAAAATTCTGCAGTGAAACTGGCTTCCTGCGCTTTTCTGTTTACCTCTGCTTGTGCCTCCATAGTGGCGGCCCCCTCCTCCGCAGCTGCAGCTTCTGCTGATGTCGTCTCATCAGTTTGCATGGGCTCTTCTGTGGAGCTGGCTGCAACACCCACCCCCTCTGTGATTGATGAGATAGACTGGGGGAAAAGAAAGAAAACGTATGGGCTGCGGACCAAAATGGAAATATCCTCAAATCGACATGTTTCTCTTGCATTATGCCATTGGTTATCAGCATGCAGCCTCAAGACAGGAGCCTGGTGAGGGTTTCACTCATTAGCTTTGTGATGTGTTTGGACAGTGTGCAATTGCAGTCAGTGGAGGAGTGCTGTGCTTACGGGTACAGAGGGTCCTGGGGCTGGCGTAGACTGAGTGACAGTAGTGATGGCCCTGCCCTGGGTGGTGGTAGCTAAGCTGGCTCCTGCAGTGGTAGAGGCCACTTCTGGGCTGCTGGTACCTTCTGCTCCCTCCTCCGTCTGCTGGGCTGCAGATAGAGAAAAAAAACAAAACCCATTTAGGTTTCACTTCTAACCAAGAAAAACATCACAGGAAACGAATGCAACACAAGTATCGAACACTTGACAAATCAGCATTCTCATGACGCAAAAAGGCCTTCTGCTTTTTCTGTCTACGGAAGAGCAAGATCAGATGTATGAAATGATATGCCTTTTACATCATCAATTACATTAAAAAGAGGAAGACATTATGGGTTGAATGTTGCTATATTGTGAAACAGTCTTGAGACATTGCCCTTCAATTGCCACACCCTTTCAATGGACCTCTGTGGCAGCCATGGGTTTACACTAGGGATGGGTCAGAATAGTTGATTTGTTCATGACACTCGTGCTTGATTTTCATAATTGTGGTCGTTAACATTTTTTCATTCATATAAGCACGTGTTGAAAACAATTTAAACTGAGCCGAACTCATGATGGATAGAGCGGACACCACTTTGTAAAACAGCAACAGCCCCTGGGCTAACTTTAAAAACTAAATGATAACCTTGTCCAGTGTGGGATATGTGGGACAAAATACCATGGCTCCACGTCAACGTTTTCTCGTTTGAAAAATCGTCCCCCCTCTCCATTATAACGCTTAGACTTTGCATGTGATGTTTTGCCCAGAATCAATTACATTAGCCTGATGAGCCATGAGCCTTTGGGAACGTCGGCACTGAATAATCGATCAGTCGTTCAAACAATACAATGAGAGTTGCACACATCTCTAATTTAGAACAGCAGAAACACTGTGCAACACATTGGGTTAATTATGTTAGCTATGAAATATTATTAACAATTATACCCAGAATTGACTGATATGGACCTTTTTGACAGATATATAACAATATCTGAGCATATGCAAAAAAAAAAAAAAATCAAGCAATTGCTTTTATCATTAATTTAGACACAGAATTGTGTATCACAATGACTTGATATCATTTCATCATATGATTTTTTAAAAAGACAATAAGCGATAATATTGATTTCCAGCCCTACTTACATCTGAAATCACTCCTAAAGACAAAAACGGGGTGGTAAGAATAACAACACGGTAAGCTCACACTGTTAGATCCTGCACAACTCAACCATTGTGGGTGTACCTGTGCCCTCGCCAGTCTCCATGTTGCAGGTGGCGGTGGTGGCTGTGTTGGTGGTGCCAGTCTCGTGGGTTTCACAGGGTGGGTTAGAGCAAACCCTCTGGACCACTCCTGTCGCTGTGCTGGCCTGGTCGCCTCCCATGCTGGAGGTGGCTGTGGACGGGGTGTTGGTGGTCCCCGTCTCATGGGTTTCGCAGGGCGGGTTAGAGCACACCCGCTGCACGCTGTTTGTCTGGCTTGTCTGGCCTGCACCCATGTTGGATGACGCCT
>CABFOQ010015559.1:3660-21780 GCA_900660455.1 Gephyroberyx darwinii | reverse complement strand
GGTAGGGGGGCAGGAAAGTGGTGTCAGAGGTTTTAAAAAAAATAAATAAATAAAAAAAATTCATTTCATACTCAAAGACAAAATATCCCTTTTCTCTCTCCTTTGCTATAATTATATTTCTTTTCCCAGCACTCGCCCTTACGTGATTGTTCTACAGTCACAGGAATTTAAGTTAAGGAATTGAAGCTTATGCTACTGCTGTGTTCATTCCAAGTCCATCTAGACTTTTAGCTGAATGCCTCAAATGTAAACGTAAAGAAGTGAAGCCAGCAGCTGCCGGGTCTTACCTGCACGGTGATGGTGGAGGAGGACAGTGTGGAGGCAGAAGTCAGGCTGGTCTGGGCTGCTGACACCGTAATGGCAGTAGGGTTGATGACCTGACTGGACAGCGTGGCGATGGTGCCCAGTGTGGTGATGGGGGTAGCCAGAGAGGCGTTGGCACTGGCCACACTGCCACCTGCCAGGCTAGTGGAGACTGTACCAGTGACGGGCCCCAGAGTAGTGACACCTACAGGGGATAAAAATGTTGTCATGAGAGGCAAAGCAGAATATATGTGCAACATGATAAATACGTTTAACATTATAACCTAGTGACAAATCAAAAGGACAATTTATTCTCACCGGTGGTTCCCTTGACGACCAGGGTGGTGACAGCGGGCTTGACAGCAGACACTGTCACTGGTGTAACAAGTCGAACGCCACCCACTGTGCTCATGGGCACAGTGCGCAAAATGGTGCCTGGCTGCCCATGAGCACCCTTCAAAACCACCTAGAAACACAAAATCACAGATGAGAGTCTCTCGGCCGCTAGAAAAATGAGCAGCACTGTCCTAAACTGGATCTGACAACAAAGACGACACCTAATCTACAAAACTACTAAACTGGAGTCCGTTTTTTTACACAGGTGTTGGTACCTGTGTCAGTCCCTGCTGGCCAGCTGCAGTGCCAAGTTTGGGCACAGCAGTGATGATTTTGCCTGGGGTTCCAGTGGTCATCATCTTGGTGGTAAGGATTGTGATAGGCGTCTTCATGCCTGCACTGCTTGTAACACCTGCACGGAGATCAACAGCATGTATGGCTGAAATCACCTTCGATGTTGATGACAGTCAAGAAAACAATCATAAGACACATGGCTACAGGCCCCAAGAATAGACAAGGGCTAAATAGCATGTGCAGACAATTCTTAGCACTTCTTTTAACTTACTCCAATTGACACAAAGTTTAGTCAATCACAGCAAACCACGAACTCTAAAACTACTAAGTCAATTTACCACAGTATTTCCCATTCATAGGCTAATGTGGTGCACTGCCACAATATCGGCACAGCGGCCACAAAATAAAAAGTAGGTCAATATATAGAAACTGAAATGGAAAAAAATCAATAAAAAATCAATCTCTAATGTTCAGTCACACCAGAGACCAATCTTAAGCCGTTGCTTGTAAACACGCCGCACACACACATTGCCTTTTTTCCCTCGTCCACTTGTGTGAGACAGACATCACCTGCTACACGGACATGGGAGCGGTCTGAGCTAAAAAAAAAAAATCTGTCTGACAAAAACCTGATATTGACTTGACAACGGAAGGTAATTGTTAACTTTTTACCGTCTGCGGAGTGACATTACCTCAGCTGCTGGCAGAGTCTATATTCAACAAGTCATGTGATCATACATCAACAAGTGGAAGATTAATTTGGCCCAGGTCTGGTTAATACCTCTAGGACTGCTACATTTCTGGGGGTATTTTAGTCATGTAAAACAGAAATGTTAGGATCACATGTTGTAGTGTTAAAGCGGTTAAGTTTAAGGGAGAGTTCAGACCTGTAGCTCCGGACTGGGACATGATGGCCGACATGGGGATGGTCTTAATGATGGTGGTGCCCTGCTTAGTAGTGGTAGGAGACATGCCGCTGATGTTGAGGATAGTGGGCTTGTTTCCTGTGACTCCTGCTTGGGAGGTGGTGATGATGGTGGTTGGTTTGCCATCTGAGGAGGTCACCAGCTTCAGGATGGTGCCGGCCGGGAGAGGCCCCTTGGTCTAGGGAGAGAGGCGCAAGTTATGGGAACAATCAGGCGAAAGGCATCTGGTGCCTGTCTCAGGAGTTTTAAGCTACCTCCTGTGTTTTCCTGCACTCATGCAGATAGCTGACCTGTATGAGCTGTGTGAGAGGGTTAGTGGAAACCTGGCCTGTGACAGCTGATGTCTGCACTGGCTTGGTTTGTACCACAGACATCATCTTGCCAAGGTTGGAGATCTGCCGACACAGGAAACAGACTCAAGTTCATGAGTCACCAGAGAACATTGGACAGCATAGGGAGTTCAGTGGGGCAGGTGTACCACTGAACTGGTGTCTATGCATCATTCCAGCCCTAACTGACTGACAGCCATGCAGATGAATGAGTCCTTCAACAGTCACTATGGGCCAACTTTTACCCCCCCATAGGTTCAAGCTCAGAGCATGTTGTCACTTAGTTGTGACAAGTCAGATAAAAAAACAAAAAAACAAGTATCACACACTTATGTGTACGTAAGCAATTTTACCGACCCCCATGATTTACAGCATGCATGTAAGAATATCAAAAATATCACAGCATTCGCCCAGAGTTCCCCTGTTCTCTTACCAGAGTGCCGCCACTGCCCATGGTGAGGGGGCTCTTGACCAGAGTGATGGTCTTGGTGACACCTCCTACCACAGTGGTTACCACCTGGGCCTGCTGGGCCACTGTGACTGTACCAGACTTGTGCACAGTGATGATGGGTCTGGTGGGAGTGGTGGGAGAGGACACAGTGGCTGTGCCCACCTGGGCAGCAGCAGTCTTCAGCATCCGGGTGGCTGGGTTACTCACCTACAAGAACAACATCGTTTTCATAACTGACCTGTGACAGACAGCACAGCTTGCAATATTCCAACCAGAACATTTCATGAGATCTATACCATGACTGGAGAGGCCATTTTGACTGTAGTTGTGCCAGGGGAAACTGCTACCGTTTTGAGAATGGTGGCACCTGCGGGAACATTGAGCACAGTGCCAGCAGAAGAGGGCGGGATCTTCTGTGTTGCCGCTGCTGCTGCGGCTAAAGCTGCCATGCCACTCATCTGAGGGCTACTGCCGATTGGCTGAAGAAAGGAAAAGTAAAAAATGGAGCACTTGTGGCATTTTGACTTGGCTTGTTATATCCTAATCCTAATAAAACATGCGCTTTATTGCTCATACCGATCCTTGGGTGGTCTGGGCAGGCACTACCATACGGACACCTGGAGGAAGGGATGTCACGGTAACAGGGGATTTCCCAGTCTGGTTGGGGCGGACAGTGACAATAGAGGTACCAGTGGCAGACTGGGGAGCTGCAACCTTCAAAATAGCTGCAAAAACAGAGGATCAACTTATTAGACTGTGCAGTCTGTTAAAATCTTTCGGTATACCCACGAGAATATTTCACATAATATGGGTAATGCGTGGTTAACCCAGCCCACAAGCTGTAGAGGCAGCCAGGGGTCTTCATGGTGTGGTCACCAGGACGGACAGGAAAGAGCCTGGGTCACCAGTGTAATACCTGTATGTGGTAGGTTCTGAGCAGAGGGCGCTGCAGCGGCGGGGGCAGGGCTCTTAGGAGAGTTCACAGGCAGCGAGGGGGTGGCGGTCAGGCCTGGTGAGGTTGCAGCTGTAGCTGCCGGGATGTCATATTTCTGCAGCTGCAGCAGGTAAGTGTCTGCGGTGGAGACGGCACCCCAGCTCACCTCCAGAGAGTTGGTGTTGGCACGGACTAACTGCACCCTAGCAGGGGCGTGTGGTCGCTCTGGGGGGGTGGACAAGAAAGTTAACATTAATTGTACAAACACTGTTTGACAACCGCAGCTACTGAAATAACTCTGTGACTGACCAATCATGTCACAGCACACCCACCAGTTTCCAGGTACCAGAGGTCTTTACAACAGACTTGGTTGTTCCAAGCTTTGCGATAACCATCACGGCCACTCCAAACATAGAGCCTGGAGTTGATGGCCACAGAGCAATGGCCAGCGCGGGCTCTGGGGATGTTATCCTCAAGAGTATCCATTAACACTGTCTCCCAACACATGGTGTCTAAAGACAAAGAGATAAGAACACACAACATAAAAATTAACATCAATGAAATTGATGTGTTTTACCCCAACTTTATCAAGGTGCAATTTACTGCAATAAATAGAAGTAAAAACAAACCAAGATTTAGGCAGGCCAGAGTGTTTGTGCATTTCCATTCCTTTTCATGTGTGGCCACCTTCACATCATCCATTACCAAAGGAACCCATCCTCCAAAAACGTACATCCTGCAGGGTGAAATCACAGTGAGGTGCTGCTAACAAAAGTACTGGTTGTTCTAAAAGCAAATGTAACAATGTGAAAATCACAACAGTCTATATAGTATTTGCCAAACTAGTGGTTGCAGCGGTTTCCTCACTTGTTTGTGATGGTGGTGGCAGAGTGAAGACTTCTGGGGAGTGGTGCTGTGCCACTTACTGATGGTTTGTTCCAGGTCAGGGTGTCTGGAGACAAAGACAAGGAGTTAGAAATAAATCATGCAACAGCACCAACATATTCTTTGGTGCTACAGAAAAAACTAAACCCTAAAAAGTAAATTCACACATACCAGTATCGGTCTTTACATTTTTATATCACTGAGAGTTTAGAAACCTACCAATGTCAAGCGTCCATAGATCTCCAAGACGACAGCCACTCATTCCTCCATAGATAATCAGGCGAGATTTCCTGCTTGTCTTCTCTGTGTACACTACAGCAGTGTGGCTCTCACGGGGCGGAGGCAGAACTCCATATGTGATTGGTATGTCCCATCCAACCACGCTGGAGCCGGCGCGAAGCTCAAGAGTGTACAGATCATTCAGGTATCTGAGAACCAAAACAACTCAGACATTAGTCACTCATTTTGCAATTTCATTCCATTAAGCCTGTTAGGTCCAACATAATCTGCAGCGGTGATGCATCCAAGCGCCCTACCGACTTGTGCTGGAAAAAACATCTGTACCTGGGAATGTTGTTTTTGGGGTCCTCGCTGTCATTGGCTAATCCACCAAACAGGTAGCATTTGTTGCCCACCAGGGAAAAACTATGGCCAAGACGAGGACAAGGAGGGGGTCCGTTCTTCGGGTTCTTGGCTTTCAACTTCTTCCATTCCCATCTGCTGGCCTAAAACAGAAACACATTTGATGGATTAGGTCATAGCAGATGCTGTATAACAAATCAAAACAATTTGACCACATTCTGTGTCAAAACTATGAATTAATCATACTTCTGTACTGTTTGTATTGCCATTATATTTGTGTGCCTATTTACTTTTTTCCATGCTGAATCCTATTACTCTTGCTGCAGTAACAACCTAATGTCCCCACAGGGACCAATCCATCTCTCATGAGTCATAACATGCAACACACTGAGGATGAATTTCAAAATATAACACTCAGCAATGATGGCCACTAGATGTTGCTATGGTTACTGCTATGCACTTAAGAAGAGTGGTGCTGCGAGGGGGTGCCTCGAGCCCTCCAGCCTGAACTGGCCACTCAGTTTTATTCTCTGAAGTTCACACACAGACTGAACAGACCAGAGGCTCACTGGCCTGCTGTGTACCCCAACGATTACACAAGACGTCTCCCTCTATGTATGTGATGAATTATGACGATTTGATGATTATGAAGATTATGATAGGTTTCATGGCTTTCAGCAATTCACTCTGTCCAGTTAACTTGTTAGGCAATTATTAATTATTTATCTTTACCTGTAGTTAAATCATACTTGTTCTTATAATCAGACTTCTTATTCACAAGAACAATTTGCTTGACACATGCAAATCCATTACCTGTAATTCATAGAGGTCATT
Source organism: Gephyroberyx darwinii (assembly GCA_900660455.1). NCBI lineage: Eukaryota > Metazoa > Chordata > Actinopteri > Trachichthyiformes > Trachichthyidae > Gephyroberyx > Gephyroberyx darwinii. Next base: position 15,906 of record CABFOQ010015559.1, on the reverse strand, counting down.
GCTGTACTTTCCGTACTCCACCATGCCACCGAACACCAACAGCCTTGTGCCATCACAAACAAAACCATATGCAGCGCAACCAGGAGGAATGTCACCACGGACCGCTGGGATAAACCACTGGTTTGTTGCTAGAAATTAAAACACAGTGTTAACAGTGAAGGTATCAGTAGAAGTCTCCTATTTAAAGTTAACCAATTTATCAAATAGGTTGGTTCTCAACCCTGGTCATCTGGGCCCAGAGTACTGCTGGTTTTCTATTTTTCCAGGTAGTCTAAACAGGGACTATTTAGATCTGATACCACAGGTGAATACAATTAACTACCTGGCAGAGTAGAAAACCAGCGGTACTCTGGGCCCTGAGGACCGGAGTTGAGAACCACTGCTCTATACAACACTCTGATCAACACAGCTGGAGAGCATAAATTCAATCCTGCCTTTTGGGATGGGAGCACATACATAAAGATGAACACAATTAGTCTTTCAATGTTATATATAGATATATATAAATAAAATATACTGTTCATATGACATGTTGTGGACATATGCCATGCTTAAACAAGACACCATCATCCATTTTATTTTAGCGCGCCATTTTTAACGTGCATTCAACCCTTGCGCCCAGCAGAGGGGGCCACATTTAATCAGACACTGATCTGCCTGGCCTGCTGCGGCCCGGTCACTCATCAGTTTCTACACATTATGAATGAATTTCCCCAAATAGGTTCAGAATCTGTTGACGCATAAAATAATAATAAAAATACACATTTGTTTTCTTTGAAGACTTTCATATTTGCAGAAATCTGACCAGCATTAAAATAATGTGCTCACCGTAAAGTTGTAACGTTACATACAAATCAATCTTACCTGTATTATAAACATGTAACTCGTCGACAATTCCTTCGTTTCCACCGCCAAAGACAACCATGAGCTCCTTAATAGCCACAGCTCTGTGTCCATGTCTGGGCCGAGGAACAGGACCGGACCATCCGAGGACCCGCTTCCACCGCGGCTGCAGAACCGACCCTGTGGCCCCAGATACCGCGGAACCAGGAGTAGACATGTCTTCTACGAAGTGGAAACAATGAACATTTGTCTTAAAAATATCAGCATCGAGGCCGTCAATCTAACTTGAAAACAGTTCGTGTGGTCGTGCCAGTTGAAAAGCTCAGCAATCAGCCATAATTTAATAAAAATCTAGACAAAGGCGCAATAAATGACTCCCGGTAATCCGTTGTTTATCGCTTGTGATATTAGATTCGTGCCATGAGACGAAACAATGAAATCTATCCAGCATCCAAGTTTTGTTATGCACCCCATAGTTGCCTGAAACCATTGAATTCAATCCATGGAAGCAGCCATCTTGCAACCAAACAAACCCCCGCTACTGCCAGTCTGAAAAATGGCGGAAGCAAATGAAAAAGACAAATACATGATATCTACTCTAGCTCAGAAAAGTGTTAGAACAAGAATATGTCCAAAGTATACACACTATTACCAGGGCCACCAAATGAGTGAACGATATACACCTCAATTCACATACTCGATTCGTAATTACAACCGTTTACAGGAGACAGCTATTTTCATGCTTCTCTGGGAGTCGCCATATTGTAGCTAGGAAGCTTAGCGTTCTGTGCAGTCCGTTTTAACAAGTAATAACAATAGAAAACCAATTAAGACTTAATTTAAGCAGTCAAACTGAAGCACAATCACACTTTGTGATTGTTGTCGAACATATTAGTGATAGATAGGGAAACCTGCGTGCAATCGCAGTAATTTCAAATGGGCTTTTTAGCTACACTTCGTTAGCACTAGCGGCTAGTCGGTCAACCCAATTTGCCCATGCTAACAATGTTAGCTGTATAGCTAGCATCTGTCAAAGCGTCGCCAAATTTTACAATTAAATGCAACACAATTTGCGTATCGTTTGACATGCATTACATACCTGATACAAATGTAGCTGCTATAGTACTTTTACAACGTAGCTAAACAGAGTTAAATTGCATAAACAGAGTGCTATTATGTTTCATGCCGTCTCTGGAAGCAGCCATCTTTTCGACAATCGGCCTACTTCTAAAGCTCCCACAAGAAAAATGGCCGGGCGATTTGCCACAACAAAACACAACAATTCAAAAACGCGCAATTATTTAAGAATTCTACTTACTTATTTCGATACAGTAACTGCAAGAATACGAGTAGGTGGTCTTATCTCGAAGCAATAATCCAAATTCATTCGATTTGTGAAGAAGTATTTCCTCTCATGCCTGCCTGGAAGCTGCCATCTTCTTGACAACCAGAGGCGGAGGAAAATGGAAGAGATTTGGCGTCACCCAAAGTAAACATGGCGACAGAGGCAGACTCGCAAACCATTTCGGACATTATCGTATATTTTTATGTTCGTTCTCATTTTTAATCGGCATAGCGTGTTCTGAGTGGTGAAGTGATTCAGTTGACTTGTGAAATGTGCATACAGTGAGCATATTGTAAGTTTCAGCACATTACAACAAGTTGTCTTGCAACACTACATTGTCCCTTACTAAAGATGGCGACATCTGTTAAAGAAATAATATATTTAAAAACATTAAGTAAAACTGAGCCCGTGCAGCTCTAAACGTACTCAGATTTACTCTGACGTGTCCAAATATCGTTTATAAGCAGTCATTTAATATTTAGCGCTCACACACATTAAAGTTGCCACGCCCACACTCGCAATTAGTGCGCCCCCAAACGGTACAGTTGAATGCAGCAAATCAAGCCGCTATGATGTCAAAATGAAATTTTAAAAATACAATACAATTTGACACAATTGATTTTTTGGTAACATGATTGATTTGGAAGTCGTAAAATAGACGAGTGAAGTTTTCAAGTGCTTTTAATTGTAAGACAGTCAAACCTCTAGGTTGTGAGTCTCATGTAGTCTATCTACAAAAATGTGTGACAAAAAAAATGACTACTTCATATAAGTGTAGGCTAAATAAATACGTGACAGGCTATGTGAGGAAATTGCATCACTGTTTACTATTGACAAATGCACTCACTCATAGCAATAGAAAATACAACATATCTCACCTATGTTATATTTATTCTGCATCATTGCTATTTCCAGTCCAATTTACATTCAGCTATTTCTCTTAGAGGCCATGTCATTAATTGTATAATTACCTGTTTCAACCCTTTTGCCCCTTTTATGGATCTAATTTGATTACAGTACATTTAGGAACATTATTGAAAAGACTGACCACGTGGGTTAGGATTTTATACCTGGGCAGGAGCACAATCCCTGCTAATTCTCACTGGGGAGGCTATCAAAACCAATTGCTTTGTCTGGGTTGAAAGCAAAAAATCTACGGCAGAATAGAATCCACACAATGTTATCCCTATGGCCAGGACGTTTTAATCAACATTTGTGTGCATGAAAACCTCAAATCCAGAAAACTGACTACCATTGCACAAAGTGCTTGATGCAAACATACACACACATGCACACACATGCACACACATAAATACACATGCACACATAAACACACACAAATGACAATCTCTGATGGTGGTATATTTGATTATGTAGTTTTTGTGTGTATTCTGTTGAGGATGTGTTTGTCATGTGTCTCTGTAATACCCTCATTGCTGCATAACACTTTCTCTGGGATCAATGAAGTGTATCTTTTAGATACCTTATCCTCTGTTAGCATTCACATATTAAAAATGTCTGCCATAACCAGTGACCATAACCATTTTTTGTCATGTTAAATTCCTCAGAATGCCCGTAGAATGCAAAGCCCAAAAGCAACGTTCAATTCAGACTTTAAACCTTGAACATTTGAAATTACAATTCACATAACATTTCACTCAACAACATTTCCAAACTGAATTCAATTTTTTTTTAACATTTTGTGAATGTGTATCTAGCCTGGTTTCTACACAATAGCATAGATATTCAATACAGGTTCATTGCTGAGGCATATTGAATTTGGCAGAAAACCAACAAACAAAAAAATTCTCCTTGAGCGCTGATGTTGGAAGAGATCACTCCCACCAGGAGAGAGATGATTTACCAGAAACATGATCACTCTGAATAGCTACGTATTTATTGGTGATCATCTTGCTCATCTGGGGTTTTAGGGAAAGTAAACAGTTTAGGGGTGGCAGGGAGGCTGATGAGACTGATTGATCTGGGTTCAGGTTTGTCAGTTATCTGTATTTGTCCATTTGTTGCAGTACACTTCTTGTCCATTAGATAGCAGAAATGCTCTTACCTTACACACTGGATGATTCATATTGTTAAATATGCTTTGTATCTTGTCTGTAGCTTCCAGTAAACAAGGTGTTTACAAATACCAGGAAAAAATGAAAATTTTGGTTCAACCTGTCATTTTTTTTTGCATATTTTCTATGAGGTCTGTAGTGTTGTAAAATGAACATGACACATTTCTCAATCAAGACTTCATTTGAATAACTATCACTGTTTTTTATACCAACTGTGTTATTTAGCATATTAAAACATCAGCCAAGAAAAAAGTCTTCTAATTGAAGTACAAATATGTTAATATTTCATAAAATATTTCTTAATTTGCAAAAAAACAAAACATTTTGAACTACTCAAGTTTCTTTCACTGATTACACTGCTTAACTGTCACTTAGATTAAAGAAAGGCAGATGAGGAGATACAAACACACACACACATGCAGGGAGGGTGGCTGCGGAAATTTAGTCTCTGCATTTTTCCCATCCTGCTTTAGAAAGCTTCTGCAGGACACCCAGAAATACTTTTTCTGGGTTTACTGTGACTTCTAGCATTGTCACATACAATTACTCCCATGAAGTTTCATTTCAGGTGCAAGAGACAGTGATTTCCTGTTTTCCAGAAGGCCTTTTGACCTCCCTCAGAGAATCTGCTTGGACTTGTTGCATCCAGCTGTTGGTTTTATGTCTGGTGGAAAGAGCTTTAACAATAGTGATAGTGATAGTAACCGCAAGAGAGGGAGTCGAGAAAAAAGTCATGCCCCTTACTCAAAACACAACATGCCTTGTCACTGTGTTGCATTCTGGTCTATTGAGGCTACTGTTGGTGGAGAATTTGCCATCTCTTCTTCTTTGATGGATTTCTCCGATGGATTTTGCTGATGCAAAATGGTGGGTCTAGAAAGAAGCCCTCGCTCTTCAATTCTGCACCAAAGAATTTCACTCTCTTTACTTGTGTAAATTGACATGACAATAAAACTTGAAACTTGAACTCAGGGACTGACAACACAAGCTGACTTTTTCTGTTAAAGTTTTAGATAGTTGAAAAATATTCTGCTACTGAACTCCATTGTAGCAGCTATAGCTACGTTTGGCCAATTATCCACAGAAATAAGAAAAATACACCACCAAACAACATAATGGACCCAGGAATGGGTCCAACAGCTGTTTTTTAACAGTATTAAAGTGTTTTAGGGTGAATGTTACCTTTAACATCAATAAATCTTTACCACATTAATTTTGAGACATTAGTATAATTACAAGACCATTGCCAAAAAGATTGGCAGCCTCTACTGGCCTCTGCTGGATTGCTTTGCCTGTAGGAGAGATGTTCACTGTTATTCTGTACCTCAGACAGGCGGCATTCGCCTACATCGTGATAATAACGCCCTGCAGTAACCAATACACCAGAATACTGATGCAATAATAAGAAAATGCTCTAGTTTGTGCTGAGATCCACTCTCAAGGTAATCCTTTCCTGAACTCGATACGATAATACACAAGGAAGGATCATCCAACGTAAGACTGACAGAAAGCTGTTTACCAGAGGGCAAATCTCTTGCGATTAGCAGTCTTAATAGCACTGATGAGCTTAGCTGATTCAATGTCCTTCCTTGCAGACTGGATCCATTTGAACCAGCTTGGGCATTGAGAAACTAGATTAAGCTCAGAGTGGTTGTGCTGTTAACGTGTGTGTGTGTGTGTGTGTGTGTGTGCATGTGTGCCAGTAAGTGGACCAAAAGATGTGTCTCAGAGCTTGCGTCTGTTAAATGTCAGGCCAGAGTTCATCCTCAGAGAATGAGTTGTCAGACGTGCAGGCGCCATACCATAGTTTTATTGATATGCTGTACAAAAAGAGAATCATGACGAGATGAGGATATGATTGTTTTTTGAATATGGTGATGATGTGTTTGTTTTGTTGACTTATGTCTGTATATTTCCTATTCTGCTGTGCGTCACATTGGTGGATGTGGTATTGCTTCTTATTTCCTGGAAAGTACTTGAGGGTACTTTTTATCTAGTAAAGAAATACATAAATGAATCAACCATTCGATCAATTAAATGTTTAGTCAGAGGGCCCTATAAATGTACTCTTGGTCCTCTATCATGGAGTGAGACAGACAAATAACATCGGCAGCAGACATTGAAGTCATCATCACATGAAAAGTAAATTTGTTTGGCATATAAATCTCATATTAAGTCAAAATGTTAAATCTTCTGCTGCAAAATATCTGTGATATCTGTTTCTGTTTTCCCTTTTTCTGACTTTCAGTTCCTTTCATGCATGATGTACCTGCTTAGACTGCAATAATTGATTCTGCACAGATGACTTTAATAATTTGTGTATTGTAAATATGTACACATCATGATGTTTTGATTCTTATAGGGGATAATATTAGGAATATTTTTGCACAGCAAACATCAAGAAAAAAAGAAAGTTGCCCAGATCAAGGGATGCAGCATTATTGGCTTAATTTTATTTAATTTGATGTGCAGTCTGCTTTTCTACATGATATTCAAAAAGATCATTTTGCTGTCAATGTTTTGATATTTGGTAATAGTATATTTGAACACGTACTAGGTCTATTGATTATCAGTTTCTGATTCATGCTCTGACCTGTCCCAAAATTAACTGGCCCGGTATTTATCATTACCCTAATATTTACCACCAACTTCCTCTGATGTACTGATGTTTATTGTCCTTCTCTACATCAGTTTCCTGCAATGACAAAGTTCCAACTTCTAATGCGCCCCTTTAAGCACAGGGAAGGAGGCAAAATGTCAAGACACATAACACAAAGCTCGAGTTAAACCAGTAGAGTGGATTACAAAGGGCTAAAATGCTCGGGATTAGCAGCCTTAATGATATGGGAAACCAGATTAGCACGAAAAGATCTGCTGTGCTCTTCCTAAAGCAGTTGGGATTAACCTTTTTAACCAAGTCTTGATTTTAAGAACACGTGTTGTAAGAATGTGTGGTGTGTACCTGTGTGCATGCACATGTAGGCCGATGTATGTACATACGTGCTTGTGTGTGTGTGTGTGTGTGTGTGTGTGTGTGTGTTCCTGGCTCTGAGTGTCAGTGTGTACAATGTTTCTACAAAGTAACAAATTTCTTGATATCCTAACTTTGAGATGAACAGAGTAGGTCAGCGAGGTTCCTAACAGGATCCTGGGATGCATTAGCTTCCCTCTGCTCCTTAACTGTCCGGATCAGGGATCACTTAAAGGGACGGTTCAGAACATTATCGATTGATCTCTAACAGCAACTCCTTTCTTAGCATTTGTTAACAATGACCAAATGAATTTTCTGAGAGTCATAGGCAAACCCTTACATTTACGTCCACAGGTTGAAGTAAGAGTGACAATAAATAAAAATAAACTTGGGGGTGAAAAGAGTTTGGTTAATACATCAGGTGGGTAATCCCCTTACAGTTTTTTTCAATTGCTTTGGCACATTTCTCGAAACATTTTTAAAGTTCTCAGCACTAAAGATGCATTTCCCAAAACAGCTCTTATGTGCAGCAAAACACTATAGTTAACCTGCAAAAGGCTGCAACACAACACAGTGCAATACAGTAAACAGAAAAAAAATGAAAATGTACACAGCACTGCACAGAACCAAAACATGTAGCCTGTCAATACCAAAAACATGTATGTTGATCACAAAGACATATACAACCAATAATTGTTCAAATTGTAGACAATTGTGCTTAGTCATTTGCCTAAATGTGCTAAAACATTTGACAATGGTAACAAAAAACGAGAAATGCTCTTTCTGTTGTGCACAAGTAACACAATGTTGTGAAGTATTTCACATATTGTTTTGACGACTTCAACTGTCATTTGAGAATTGAGCCAAAGCAACTGAGAAAGACTGTAATAGTCAGGTCAGAGCTACATCTAGGGCAAAGACCTCTACCTCTTAGGCTCAGGTTAGAACTGCGGTGTGCAGCAGCCGGCTGGGTTTCTATCAAAGCATGGTGATAGCTGCCCAGAACACACTAGCCTTTGCTTCAGAGTGGTGTATGGCCTTTTTCAAACATCCATGCTGTCACTCCCTTGGCAGCACAGACTGGAGAGAAGTAGCTGATAAATCAATTAACCCAATTCATGAATAAATCAATTAACTTACTTACTTACTTAATCAGTCAAGAACTGACATCACACCAATTATTTCCTGTCATTTAAAATATGATAGGCTGAGCAACAGCAAACACAAGGACACTTCAACAGAGTAAACACTTTTCATGAGGTGTATCAATTTTGACCGGCATAAATATAAACGGAGCAAAATGAGGGCAAATCGTGATAGGGAGCTGCCAGAAGACTTCTGGATTCCTGTCCCTCTGGACACCGACAACATCACATCAGTCAGCCCTTTCTTGGTTCCTCAGGACCACTTGGGGGGCACAGGCATCTTTTATGGCATGGCGGGATTCATGTTCTTTCTATTTGTGGCGGGCACGAGCATCAATGTCCTCATCTGCAAGCCACTTGGTAACTTTGCCTTCAAGAGCCACCATGCTATAGCCTGCTGCGCACTCACTTGGGTCGCTGCTTTGATTGCCTCTGTTCCTCCACTGGTCGGATGGAGTAGGTCAGCATCATACACCAAACCACACAGTGAGGAAAAATGATTGTATAATGAAAAGGCTATAGCTTACTTTAAGAGATAGATAGATAGATAGATAGATAGATAGATAGATAGATAGATAGATAGATAGATAGATAGATAGATAGATAGATAGATAGATAGATAGATAGATAGATAGATAGATAGATAGATAGATAGATAGATAGATAGATAGATAGGCAAGTTACTGTATGTATGAAATCAAAACATGTTACCAAACTCAACATTCATACACATACACACACACACACACAAATTCATCCATTAATTATAATGTGATATTAAAGAGACTGGCCTACAGTAAAGGCCTTAAGCACTACCAAGGGAGTCTGGGATTGAGGGTGGTCATAATTACACTCATTGTACTTACACAAAGACACACACACACACACACACACACACACACACACACATGCATACACACTAATTGCTCTCTTTGTCACCACTAGATTTGTTGCTTATTCAAATATTATTGCAGCGTGATATCAGAGGTCAGGAATGCACACGTCATGGCTCAGACATGGTGCAGTATCAGCAGTTGTAGCCTATGGAACAATATTATGATACTATGGCACATTAGGAACGGATGTACACTTGTAGAAGCATTCAGTTACAGTCAACCTTATATAGCACAATCTTAACATTAGGGACTGAGAAAGAGGCTACCATCAACATGTGGCTGTAGTTTAATATACATACATATATATATAAACAGACCGACAGACGACATTCCACAGGGACACCATTAATAATACGAACAGTGCACAAGGCTGCAGTAGATAAAAATGTTAACTCAGTAGTATATTTTAGTTGTCATATTATTACCCAAGTTCATGGCATCATTAGCCCATTTGTTTTCCAAAAGCAACAGATAAGAATGACTCAGGCTTTCGGGGCCAATCAAATCATTTTTCCCACAGCATCAACCAATAACAAAGAGGAAAGAGTCAAAGCAAAGTTTGAAAAATTTGTTCTGAAAGATTGATGTGAGATGACAACGTGCAATACTTTTTAATTATTGGAGGGTTTGACCAGCAATATCATTAATCATCCATCATTAAATATAAAGGGGATCGTCCCAGGCTTGCATGTATGTGTATGCGTATGTCTGTGTGTGTGTGTGTGTGTGTGTGTGTGTGCGCGTGTGTGTTTGCGTAACTGAGTTAATCAAAGCATCAGCAATCGGAAAGAATCTGACTGGCAGTGCAGTGTGACTGTGAGAACTGGTGTGAGTCATGCAACGCGCTTGTGCCACGCTAACTTCAGCTTATAAGGGCAAAAGTCTGAGAGAGAGAAAAGAGCAGTAAGACAGAAATTGCCAGAAAAACACTCCAAGAGAGACAAAAACCACAAAGACTGTTTTCACATTAAACTATAGCTCCTTCAGGCTGTGAGTGTGTGTGTATGTGTGTGTGAGTTAGAGAGAGAGAGAAGGAGCGACATTGACCTGACCTGGCAGTGTACACTTCACCTGAACGCATAGCCATTTCTCAAAACTGTCACCTTACATTACATAACTATTACAGGAAAAGATCAAAGGTGTGGGTGGGTGGGTGAAATTAGTCTACTGAGGACACAACCCTTCCAATAATATTGTGTTTGGTTACCGGGGTAGCCACATGTATGATTGGCAGATAGGAGGAAGGTGTTAAGGCAGGTGTGTGTGTGTGTGTGTGTGTGTGTCTTTGCGCATGCATGTGTGTAGAGTGTCAATCTGAGAAGAACCTGCTATTATGCAACAGACCTAAACATGATGTCAATACTCTGAAACTCTGAAAACGAACAAATTCCACGATCCACCCAAAGCGCTACTTTCTTGAAAAATGGAAAAACAACACAACTGTAACCTCACAGAAAAAAAAAAAGTAAATTCTGTATCTGAGAAACCGATGAACCTCTCAAAAAAGTGTGACTGAAGGTCTTCCATCTTCTGACTTCTGTTCACCTGTTCACAACTCCAGTATCCCATGACAGCCTCCATAAGCACCTGTGATCCTCCAAAAAATCATCATGAAACCCAAAAGAGTTGAACGAACTATACCTTTTTAAAGCTCTGAATGCAAAGATCATTAATCCAAGAAAAACAAAAAAACATCTCCAACAGTACGCCTGCTATTCCATGTTGAGTCATCCTATACATCTGTTGTTGATACACTGGAGATGTAGAGAAGTGACGCGTGGAGCTCCTGGCCTGCACATTAAAACTGGGTTGGGCCTATCAATGTTTTTTTGCGCTAGGGCCCGTCATGTTCTACTTACGCCACCGGTAATGTTGGATACAGAGAAGCGCCTCTGGCCTACTTCCTGCTGTCTACTAACCTCCATTCTCCTCACTAATACAAGAGCAGAAGGATGAGGAGTTCACGTGGGGGGAGAGAGGAAGGGATGGAGGTGAACTCAGCTTCAGACAGAGAGATGGATGGATGATACACTGTGAAACGTGTTAAGAGGGTGTGAAAGCCGATGGGCAACGCAAAGAGAGCCGAGAGAGCGAGAACAAAAATGTGCCAATTGTTCCTCCAACCAGACATCCATCCTAGCCATTTTAGGGCAGCTGCCATTTTAAAACTGTTTCGGTTTCGTAACACAATGTCTACACCAGTTTTCAAACCTTCCTCCCATGAAAAATTGGGAAAATGTAGGCCATTTTCAACTATTTTTCTTGCAGTGTGAACTCATTTTCCAGGTCATTAGGTAAACCAATATTTACCATGTTGTTGGACGACTAACCTACTAGCCTATCATTTTTTATTAAGTCCACTTAACACTTCAGGAGCTTGGAGGGGGGGGCTAGGGCAACATAACACAGCCAGTAGCTTCACACAAAATTAGAATTGCTGTGTTGAAGCCACACCCTCTCCATAATAATTCAGGGAACTATTTCAATATTTCTGCAGCTCAACTTTGGGTCCCAACTGTAACTTTGAAAAACATTGACTCACGCCATCATCCAAATATCACTTTAAACTGAACACCATCTGGCCTATAAGCCTGAAATTACCCGGTACTAAAACCATGTATAGGCCTACCAGTGAGTGATGCCACAAGACGCCATTCATTTCCATGTATTCACAAACTGCCTCTGTAAGTACCGACGAGGCACAGGACAAAAGCTGTCAATAACCTGACTAGAAGCAGACAATAAACCTGTCTTCCTCCTGGCCCATTTCAACTCTGTCTTTCCGTCTGTCTGTCTGTCTGTGTGTTTCTCTTCCTAGGTCCAGAGAGCTGTGTGTCATGCTACCGTGGAGATGAGAGGTGTAAATGGAGGCAGTTGTCGACATGACACCCCAGCTCAGAATTCCCTCCTCCTCCAGGAGGGAACAGAGGAGTCTTTCTCTCGCTCTTTCTCCCCCCCCCCCCCACCCCCT
>CABFOQ010015547.1:1759-13211 GCA_900660455.1 Gephyroberyx darwinii | reverse complement strand
AAGCCCAAGAGGCCAGGAGAGTGCAGGAAATTGTGAAAATAATGGAAACATAGAAGAGCTTGAAAGAGCAAGAAAATTGAGCAGCTCTTTGACACACTTTTAAAGTCATAAAAGCAGAAGAGCCATTAGTTATTTCTAAGGCAGCTATAAAGACAAAGTTTACAAATGGCTATATATGCCCTTCTTGGCAATTAGAAAAGAGATGATCCGTCTGATGCTGAAGCTTATATAATGACTTCAGTGTCCCTCCTTTGGACACTGATTGATAACCTTATGATTAGGGACTGGTACACTCAGCAACTCTTGCCCCTTTCCCATCTCCCATGGTGTCATCATCTGCCCATTTTGTGCCCATGCCTCCTGTCGCAGTGAGGCTGTGCCAGCCTGGAGAGCCTGTTTCAAATGTGATTCCAGGGCACAAGTCTTGCCATTGACATGAGGATAAGCATGGCGCAGGCTTCAACTCTCATGCCCTGTCCAACACAGGGATAGTTGATTAGTTGCTCATCTTTTTACAGATCCTATTAGCGAGTGTTTGGTCAGCATTTAGGCTCAAGTCAATAAAGCAGTAATGAAGATGCACTGAGGCCAAATGCCAAAGTCAGCAATAACGAGTTCAAGGAATCCAAGGTATGGTGTTTTGCAGGTTTTCATGCAGTGGTCATGGTTGGAATATCTGCAGAGTGCTTTGGAAATCAGAGATAAGTCGCCCTATGATGTGATCATGAAGCTGGCTCAAAGGCACTTTTTTTATGCTGTGTAAAATGTGCTGCATTAAGTTGCAGTCGTCTACTCACAGCTTCCCATGGCACTTTTGTGTTCATTCAAATTCAGTGGTAGAACAATGAAAAATGTAGGCGGGGAGTACAGTGGCTTCCAAACCATGTATCTGTATCATGTATGCATCACCTGAAAACCACATCTAAACATCTTTTTGGTATTTTTGTTAGCCTGAAAATTGGCCATGCTGTCTTTTATATATTTTGCCTTTTCTGTTGTCTGTAAAATTATAAGAATTCATAACTTTGAAATGCTAACAGGCATCAGCTGAGCCCATGTGTGAATGAATCAATTTCATGAATGCAACATGCATTTAGCGTAAAAAGGGTACGAGCTAACATTTAAGTGACTTTGAGGGTTACTGCAAATGAGTCGAAGACCAATGTTACGGTTATGTACAGCTTTGTCAGTGACTCTGATTTAACCTTTGAATCACATATAAAGAACATAAATAAAAGTGCATTCTACCGCTAAAAGAATATTACAAAGGTCAGACCTTTTCTCTCTCCCCGAATACAGACAAACTTGTGCATGCTGTTGTGACATGTAGGCTGTACTATTGTAATACACTGCTCTACCAGAACAAAAAAAGAGCTTACATCACTCCTGTTCTCAAGTCCCTGCAGTGGCTAACAATTCGTTTTAAAATTTTAAGATTCTTTTACTTATTTATAAATCTTTCTATAGACCTGCCCCTTATCATATTAACTATATGCTGCCAAAATATGTCCCTAGCAGAGCCCTCAGATTCACCAACTCTCTGCTCCTCATTATTCCAAAAAAAGACTTATGGTGAAGCTGCTTTTAGCACCTATATGGACCGAAACTCTGGAATAGTCTCCGGTTTAGCCGTGCTCTTACCTAAGGACAATTCCTACTATTTAGTACAATCTTTATGTATTTATTGAACTATTAGGCACTATTATTATTATTATTATTCTTTTATTTTTATTTTTTAAAATCTGAATTGCTTTGTATCTCCCTTTGTGTTTTAATCTTTTATCTTTTTCCTATCTTCCTTTGAATCTGTGCACTTTTTATTTGATGTAAAGCACATTGCATTGCATCTTAATGTACAAATTTGCTATATAAACAAAGTTTGATTTGATTTGATTTTGTAAATCATTTTTTCTATGTTGAAGAAGGTTAAAATAATCTTTCTTTCTTTCTTTCTTTTATTTTATTGCTTAGACATTTCACTTAATCACTTAAGTATTTGTTGTTAATTACTTAAGTTTCTCTTCAGCAGTACAGAAAGTGCAGCAGGGATTCAACATAGGAAACACCCCAGTGAGATATTATCTGTTTTTTCAATCTGGTATAAGTATAACATTACCTTCCTCACAAATGCTGCAGGAAGCAAGAAATGATGAATTTGGTCCACTGGAGGGATTGACTCCACTTCAGCAATTTGTTTTCTCCCATACCGCCATGACACATTTAGCAATAACGAAAAGGGGAATTGAGCAAGGGAGCTAAAGCAGAAAAAGGATGAGCTTTCAGTGTTGTCAATGTGCACTGGTAATCTTTTAGGTCTGCATGTGATTCCACCTGGGGATTGGTTGTATTTGTGTATTTGATGAGCATGATGGCACTCATTACCCCCACTCTGGATTCAGCAACTCAAAGGGGGGGGTGCACCTGGATAAACATGTTTTAGGTGACATGAGTGACTTTTCCAAAGGGCTGAATTGGTCCCAATATGTTTATCTCTCTGCTCTCTCCGTCCTTTTCCTCCTGCAGTCAGAGCCACAGGCAATTCCAGATGACAGTGTATTCACCCTAGACTTATCTCATGTACAAAAGCCATGAGAGGGGTTTTTGACTTGAGAGGGTGATATGACTTGGCATGAATTACTAAACAGTAAATTAATTGTACTTGTGTAACAATACTGGTCAATATACAACCATAACATGTGATATACATTGCTGAAATAGTTTTTACAGATATAACAGTAACTTGTCAACAGGTATCAGACAGGAAACTGTTGCATAATCAAGCAAGCTGAAGCAGGAAGCTTGTCATTTCTCGCTGTGAGTCCCATCAAGTATGTTGCAATTAGCCTCTACACTGATATGAATAGATGTCTAATTAGACACGCTTTAATGTTTCTGTATTGGTCCCACTTTTGTTCTGTACACACAGGCTTCGAGGCATCTGCCACCTCAGATAGAGGCTCATCTGTTGCTGACAATGCAATTAGACAAACATCTCACTAGCCCTTTAAAATGTCTCCAGTGTGTCCTGTCTATGGCCACTATTGTCAGGGTGCAACCTTGAATGGGCTTTGATAAAGCTGAGCCAAGTGAACAGCTGCAAGTCCAGCCTCATAACACACGGGCAGGAAGTTTCTTTTGGATAATGGGAAGACAGAACAGCTATCCATTCCCTCATCACTATGCCAATAGTAATAAAATGTAGTTGCGTAGCAGAGGATAAAAGCAGTGATAACGGTGATGCCTCCCCTTGGAGCCCCAGGAGGCGGGACTGAGACAGAGCAGCCATTAGAGAAGAAAGGAGCTGTAATCTGATTATGTCCTATAGAAACAACTGGGGCATCAGTCATGCTGCACTATGATCTCAACCTACTGCCTGGCAGCAAACATAAAATGGCCATCTGTGTTTACATCAGGTCAAATCTTCACTATGTGTTTTAGTGTCTGTACCATCATGATAACCTCTTAGTTCACCTGGCTGGGCAGACAGACACGTGGTTTGGCTCTATAAGCTCATAAGTGATTTGTGTGTTGGATGATTGTCGTGGAAGACACACTAAGTAATAATGATGTTGTATGTATTGTACTGTAATGTATTTATGAAGCTCTGCCAATGTTGTTCTAAAGCCCGAATCCATTATTTTTTCAGAATATCAGAATTTACTGGTATAGATTTTTGAAGGGAAAACACAGGTCCAGTTTCTCCCCAATGTATACTAGCAACACAAATGTAAATATACACTTATATATTTGAAATTCATTAATTCATTTAGCTATCACATGCTGTCAATCCATTTACAAAGAGCCCAGTCAGTCAATTTGAGTAAAAAACAACAAGCTTGAGTCCAATTAAATAAGAATAAACAAAGCCAGCAGTCGGGTGAATAAATGACCACAGATTCTACCACACTCCAATTTGTGACGAGGCTTTGAATGTTGAGCATGTGAGACGTGTTCATTCTTTCAATACAATTACTGTTTCCAAGTAATTCCAAGTAAGTCAGCAGTAGTCATGCTATCTATATAGCACTTCGTCATTACAACTTTATACATCTATAAGGGTGTGAAAGGTACCCGTCCCAGTGTGTGGGGATGGGTGAGTCTTTCTATACTTTATGTTTTGTCTTTTGTCTCCTTGTGAACAACCATATCATGGATTCATGCACCATCAACATCGCCCCGATGCAGTGCGGGAACTCATAGTAAAGAGACAGAAAACAAGATTTACTGTAAGATCATTATTTTGAATGCAGCAATGTCATCCCGATGCTCTTTTGCAGTTCATCGATCTAGAGCTCTGGAAGAAGCACATACTGTATATATGATATGTGTGGGAGTAAGATATTCACACATCACCAGTCTTGTCCATGAGGCTATTCCCATAACATCTCAATAATGACAAAAAAAAACATTAACAAGTAGTTTTGTAAAATAATCACACCCTCTTTGAAAGGAACATTTTGAAACCACTTCTCTTTTAAGTAACAGCATCGTGGCGGTGCATCAGGCACCAACCTATTGATTAAACTGCAGAGAATGCAGCACACCTTGTCAAATCCAACTACATTGAATCTACCACTACAGTGCATTTTTACTCCTCTTGGGCTCGCTTCCACGGTATGCCGCATAATTCCCTTACCCCCCACCGCCCCCACTGAACACCCACTGTGTGACAAGAGGATCTTTGAGCTGCTGTGATGCCTGTCATGCCAGAATGATGCTGAGTTAGTTTTTGAGATGCCAAAACGATCAGAAGAAACAGGGATTACCGCTGAAGGGAAGATTCAGACTTGTCAGACTGCAGACATTCAGTTTACTTACTAATGACTCTTGTTTTTTGTAAGGTAGTTATTTTTCCAGCTGTTTTCATTTAGCATGTAAGCTCTGCTTGGGGAGTTCAAGTGTTATTTGCTTCACATTTTCTTTTAGGGATTAAATCATCTAAAAGTGTCCATATTGTCCATTAGGTTGGCAGAGCAATAACTGGAACTAAGCCATTCAGTTCAGCTGTTAAACTTCTATTCCATTATATTAGTAATTGGAAAACCCTGTTGGAATAGAAAGCCCAATTAAAATTGTTTGAATTTTATAACCTGTCAGCTTGTATAACCTAAAAGGAGTCACATTATGTTGGCCTACTATGACACCAACAGGATGCTGGCAGCATGTGTGTATGTTTTCATGTAATGCACTGTATCTGGTGTAGGGCTATTCTCGTGCTGCAATGGTTTATCTTGCTCACATCTAAATTAAAAAAGTGGTGAGAAAGTGGCGAAAGAGAGATAGAGATCGAGATTGAGAAGATGAGCAGGAAAGGATCGAGGGAGAGAAACCCTATAGGAGGCTGTCACTGTGATAAATGAATCAAGCAGAGTCAGGCTTCCTTCACTATACAGCGCAGAAGTCTCCCAGAGCCATACATAGGCTTGAAGGAGCACTGCTTACAGGACATGGACAGGAATCTATATTTTGGATTTTTTTCACTTAGAGTGATGATAATAAACAGGAGTCTTATGTTTTATTACTGAAGTCATGAGATACTGTTGGGGTAATTGAGAATCGACATTTCTGGATAAATAAACAAGCGCTAAAGAAGTGGAGTGTGGCTTTATTGAGCTGCTGGCTTTATCTAAGAGCAGTGGAGTTACAATAGATCCACTGGACCATAAAATGTGCTGCTTCAAGGGACTCCCAATACCTGGGGATGTAGTCCAATGGATGTAAGACTGTCCAATCATTTCTCATTAATTAACATCGCAAAGTCAATTCTCATTTTTCCTGACTTTGGTTTCTTTGTTTCATGGACATTATGTGTCCAATGTATCTGAGAAAGAAAAACATGATGTTCGATTGGCTCAAAACCATTAATTTAATATAGGCGTGAATAGTTTTACATAATGTATACACACATAATGCTCAATATAATACAAACATGCATTGAATAGAAATTGTCATCAATATTGCAGCACTAGCCTGTAGCTGATAGAGATAATAGAGAGAGAGTAAGCATGTTTCAGGAACATAGTTCAGTGCGAGCGTATTCACTGTCAGACATATATCAGCTTTCTGTTCTGAAGTGCTGTTTGATAAAAAGATTATCTTCATGAAAAAACTGACAATATGCCAGCTGAAATACCCCTGGGACCCTTAAAAGTCTGCACCTCTCTTCTCTCTGTGCCATTTGGCTTGTCAGGAAGTTATGATATGTTTGTTTATAATTCTGTTCTTCTGGCTGCCCTTGGGAGCTGTGAGTTGTTGAGAAGGAGAGTGGATTTGAAAGGTATAATGATGCAGAAGAACCAAAGTCCACTGCAAGTCACTGACCCTCAAGGGCTCTTAGTCTGGACCACCGCCAGCTCATGACTAGACAATTCTCACCAGTGCCTCATCAAGAGAAATACGCTCTAGATCCTCTCAAAAGGCCGGACAACAATTTAGAGGACATTGTTTCACTCTGGAGACAGAGGAGAGCACATGTGTGTCACAATGGCAAAACCCTTTTTTGGTTGAAGAGTTACGCAATTATCGATAAAAGGATCAAAAGATGGATACGGATATAATGCAGACTAAATGTAAATAAAAGCACACACAAAACTTCATGCTTTTTCTGTAGCCCAAATATAGGAATGTTACACTGTTACATTTTTAGATGCCATGATGAGAAATTCTCAAGTTAAAGTTTGGATCATCCTTCCGCTGAAATATCACAAGCAACACAGTTAGGAAACTGCTTGAAAGGAAAATTGTATTGTTAAAGACGGTTCCTCTCAATCCACTTCTGAGAATGCAGCCAACTGGACATTTTTGCAAAATGAAATGCAGTTTCTAGAACTGAACAAAGCACCTTAAACCTACCTAGCCCAAATAATTTACCTTCCAGGATTTCCTCACAGCACTATTGGTATTGGACTGTAAATCTAATTGGATTCTTAGTGGAAAATCCTTCTCAGCGGACGGAAGAGGAAATGGCTTTTATTACAAAAAACACACACACACGAACTGGATTAGGTTTGTGGTACAGAAGTACTGATTGACTTGCACCCTACACTTTTGTCAGTGCTTGTGTCAGAGATTACTGTAAGAGTTACCGTAAGAGTTGATTTGAGTGGAGGAATTCTCTGATTCATAATTGGAGTTCGACGACAGCGACCTGTGATCAGCACCATGGACAGAGCTCGAGGGTATAGATGTGGAGAGAAAAACTGTACCATCCTGTATGTATTTATTGATTAATTCAAATTATTCAGACACAACAAAATTATTAAATTAAATATTTATATTAATCTTTGAATGGGAGCACAAGAGTCCCTATTTTAAGTCAGTGGCTCTAAAGCCACATGACAAATGAGATTTCTGAGGACTCATCTACTCTCTACTCTACTCCTCTTGATGCTCTCTTGCACCCTTTATACCTTCCACTTTACCTTACACGCTATGTGAAACACATCATACTGCAATTACCCAGTAAAGGCTGTTGTGTGAATGTTTTCAAAGTGACAAAATCGTTGCTTTCACCATATGGTCCCAATCAGTGGAAGCAGCTCTTGCTCAGTAGGGTGAAAGGAAATCCCCCATCCATTTCCTTATCTCACTGTAAGTGGATGCATGTCCTCCCCTGTCTCCTCATCTTTATTCACTGGAGGTCCCCTCGTTGCTGCCGTCTCTCCTCTGTCCTTTCCACATGCCCTCTGTATCTCCTGTAATAGGCCAGTGAAGGTGTGTATGGCCTTTAACACTTACATTAATGACTGCAACACATGAGCTTGACATTTAAAGGGGAACACCACTAGTATTATTCTCATTTTCTCATTTTCTCATTTCTCATTTGTCCGATCAATATAAATAATTAAGGCTTAATATTCTTGCAGATGTACTTTTGTGTGACATCACAGATTAGAGGGTAGGATTAATACTTGTTGTTGTTCACTAAACTGAAGTTGCTAAATATAGAATTTAAACATCAATAAATCATTATCACTATCAATTATTTTGATACATTAATATAATTACTATAAATAAGCAAGACTATTGCCAAGAAGACTGGCAGCCTCTACCAACCTCTACATTATATTTTACATTGTGTATCACTGCGTTGGATTTTACAGAAAATTCGTTGGAATGCTTTACGGCACAAAACAGGAAGAGGGTGCTGTTCTTTCAGTGCAAATGGAGCTAAAGCTTTAAGAGTTTCTCACAATAGCAGATGTTGGAATGAGTGAAAGGATAGAAAAATCTCTCCCATCCTGTTTATCCACTTCAGTAATCAAAAGAGAAAACAAATGCACAGAGGGGAAGGGCAGCAAGTAGCAACGTCCTGTTTGCATCAGGAAGCAGTGGGGTTTATGGGTTTATGAGCTAAAGGCTACCAATTGTATCCACTGTGGGCTTATTTATTTACAATAATTCTACCGAGGTATCACTAATTTGAGAATGATATACTGATGTTTATTTCACATGTAGCACCTTTTAGGCGGGGTTGCATAGTGTCAGTTGTTGTTGCCCCGGCCTTTTCTGTGTGGAGTTTCAGCCTGGTTTATCAAATTCATAGCTATAGCTTCAAAAAAATAATGCACCATAATTTCCAATGTATTGTATTAAGTGAAGCAGGGGTCACGTGACAGGCATTGATTTGACATTGAAATAGGAAAGTCATGATGCTGGATGGGTGTATACATTTGCCTTCAACTCTGATGACTCTGATGATCTGGGTTCAATTTCCAATAAGGTACGTTTTAATTTTCAGCCAAAACCAATGACCAAAACTTTACTCTAACCTTAACGAAAGTAGTTTTATTTGACTTTGGCATATGTGCAGCTGGTCATGCATAGGTATAGGCCTATTCTCCATGTGCTCCGGTTTCCACAGTCCACAGACATACAAGTCAGGTGGATTACAGACTCTAAATTATGAGTAATATGAGTCCAGCCCCCCTGTAAAAGCAGGAAGAGAAAATTAATATGTCTTCAGCCATGGGAATAACTTATTTTACAGCCAAATATTTCCCTTGAATGCCTCTTGTCATTAGTTTCTCATTACAGAAGTCCTCATCAAAGGACATTCTGCTTGTGTATCACAGATGTTATTCATGCTATCCAGGACTATAACCTCCTCACAGGACAAGTCCCTTCACAAGTCTTGTGCTTGCAAGCATGATAGCGCACGCTTGAATTAGATTGATGGTATTTATGCCACAGACACAGACAAGTTTTTGAACTCTTCTTGAACTCTATTACATCGCTATCCCATGCTCTCTTGCACTTTGAGGTAATGATTTAAACGGACAAGGATAGACCATGTGTAGGCAAGATAATTGTGCTGAGCATGTCTTCGTTCTGCATTCTGGCTTGGTCTCTGTAAGCCTATTAGATTAGAAAGCATCATTAATACAATCACCTATTATACAGCCCTGCTCCCCAGCAATAGCAATCACACTGGAGAAATAACTAACACAAGTAACAGCACGGCAGCTCTCAGAAGTCTGTATCTAAAGGTACAACAATTAAAAGAAAGAATGTACTGATAGTGGTGGTTAGATATGACACACACACACACACACACATGCACTCTCACTCACTCACTCACTATGAAATAATGTCAAAGCTGTTTTACATGAATAACCAGTGATATTTACAAGCACTGGACACATCAATCTTGAAAAATGGCCTCACTGGGCCTAAAAATTAAGACAACTGCAAGTATCAACACTCTGTTTCTGTTTCTGCGTTGTAATTCAGCTCAACATCACTTCTGAACTCTACCTGTGTGCTTCTACATATATAGGCCACACAGAGGTCAGCTGCTGTCAGGTTGCATAACGTGTCTTTTTAAAGAACCAATCAATATGTTCACGGATATTTTCAGGGATCAGCAACTCCAGGTCGTCATTGATTTTGTTAGAATCTCCATATCGCATCCACTGACCCAGGAGGATTTTGTTCTTTTTGGTGGTGCCTCGTAAAATCTTACTCAACCACGTCCTATTGACTAGTTTATTTTGCGCATTCTGCATCGCCTTTGGCACAAGCGCACAACCCAGCTGATCTTTTGCTCCTGTGTCACTGCAAAAAAATGTCAAAAATGTCCTTCTAATTTAATGTCCATATAATTCTATTGGATTATTGGATCTATTGTAAACAAGTAAAAAACAAATCATTTCACTTATTTCCAATTCAAATCAGCTTGCTTCAAATATTTTCCTTATAATATTTTCTGCCTGAGTGATCTGCTTTCTTCTGCCTTATTTAGAGATAATGCTTTTTGGTTTTTTTGTTTTAGAACATTCTCGAAACAAGTTGATTTAAAAAAAAGAATAACTTTATTTTTTTATTATTTTTTTTTTTTTTACTTAATCTTGTTTTCCTTAAAACAAGATTAGACAATATGAGACTAAATAGCTTGGATATATAAGTGTATTTTTTTTTACAGTGTAATGGCAGCAATACCGCAGATAAACACTCTGGACGGATGCTTATCTGGCCAGTTGTGTTTCAACGAGGTTTTATCTGTCTTGTTGAGATATATTTTATTGCATGATCGAAATGCAATATTGTTGGGGAGCTTATCCACGTGTCCTTTATTTGTATAAGAGTACCAAAAGACTAAACACTAATCGTTTACCTGTAGACTTTAAAAACTTTTGAAGTAGCTTAAGTCAGCATTTGCAGCGATGTTTTTGCATTTGTGCCCATGGCGCAGAGACTGAGGAACAGGTCGCAGTGAGTCCAGTCAGTATCGCGTGGCTCCTTACACAAGCCAACACGCGTGGAAAAAACAGGGGGAAATGGAAACCCCCTGTTGTCGGAGGACCACACCAACAAAGGATGCACACGAACGCTCCTTTAGCTCAACTACATGCATAATCGTCTAAATGAATGTGCCCTCTCCTTCGTAGACAGTGGTGGGACACTGGAGTCCCCGGGATAGCCGAGGATGCTCTCGTCAGATCCACGCAGTGGATGTGATGTGCCTGTGCCTGTTTTCCACCATGACATCCTCGTGAAGACTGCAGCTCCGCATAATCTCCATACCAGCCATGGGAGACTGAAGAGAGATGGGTTCAATAAAGACCGGAGCGGGATTTGCCTGGGGCAGATCAATGTGTCACCATAACTTTCTGTGCTGCTAGAGATACCGTGGGGACCGGCGTTTTGGTGCAGCGACCCAGAGGATACTGCTTGCATTTCCATCATCTCTTTTGCACTAGGAAGGGTTCAGAGCGTCTGACTGGATTTAAGCTGCAGTCTACTTCGGACCAACTGCATTGCCACAACTGTAAGTGCATGTGGATCTTTCATGACACTAGGTGCTGGCGGCGTTGTTGACGGACTCCTCTTTCCCTAAGAAACCAGTGTTCCAAGGGTATAGACAAAGTGGGGCTTTTCCGCCTCTGTTTCGCCTTCCAGCTACAGATAACCCCACTTTACAACTACAACGGGAAAGCGTGTGGGGGGGGGG
>CABFOQ010015531.1:9022-19929 GCA_900660455.1 Gephyroberyx darwinii | reverse complement strand
GGGTTAGGCCCAGAAAAATACTATACTGTAAGCCCATATGGAAAAGATTTGTGGTGCCCGCTATTGGCCAATTTTAAGATAATTTTACAAACTTAGTTCAACATAAATATCTACCAAGTTTTGTGATGATTGGACAAACATAGTGATTTATGGCACAATTTGCACCAGGCCCACGCACTTGTTTGGCAACGCCATCACCCCCTATTGTTCAATTTCAAAAACATTTTGGGGACATGTTTCAACAGCTTAATTAAAAATATCCACCAAGTTTGGTGATGTTTGGACAAACTGTCATTGATTTATAGCCAAATTTGCTCACGGCCCATGCACATGTTTGGAACTGGTGGCGCCCCCTATTGAGCGATTTCAAAATAGTTTTACACACTTGGTTCAACATTGTTATCAAACATATCCTGTGAGTTTTATAATGATTGGACAAACAATTTCTGATTTATAGTCTGATTTGTGTTATGCCACGACCTTTTGAAGTTCATTGGTCAATATCTTGAAAACTAAATAAGATATCAACAAGCTTTATATAGCTTTTGCTAAACTGGCCCAGTAATGATCCACAGACAATTTGGTAGCAATCGGACCTACGGTTTGGGAGGAGATGAAAAAAGTGTTTTTGTCACCTAGACTGTCGTGGGTTTTGATGCTGTTTTGTAGAGCACATTGAGCTGGACTTGTGTGTCAAATTTCAAGTCAATCGGCATCACGGTGTGAGGGGTGTGGCCTTTCCAAAATGGGCCTTAATTACAGCGCCACCATCTGGCCGACTGGGCTCATGATTCTTGGAAAGCATTTGTACATCATTTGCTGTTATTGGGCCAAGTTTTAATGGTTTTAGCTCATTCCAGTTCACGGCAAATTGAGCCGTGGCATAAGTAAAATAAACAAGCAGGAAAAACCTTAACAAAAAGTAACATGAAGTCCAAATGTGTTTGGTAAAACATATGATGGAGAAAAAAAAGACAATAGACAATTTAATTTAACTTTTTCAGCCTTTTTAAGGACCCCTGTATCCCCCACAGCAGAGAGAGGAGTGAGGAGAGAGTTACATTGGTGTTTTATAAATCAGAGCCATACTGCTGGACACTCCTCACTCCTCTCTTCCTTATTTGTTCCTCTCCTCTGCCGTTCTTTTTATAACTGTACACCCGCCAACTCTCCTCTTCTTCCTTTTAAGAGGAACAACAACGGCAAGGAAGCAGATAGGAGAGACCTAGACAGTAAATAGTTCAAACTGTCTCCTCTCCCATCTCCTCTGCTTTCTCCCCTAAGCCCAGTAGGCATATCCCAGCAATACAGACGGAGGCCCAGTGGACCAAGGGATAGAAAAAAAGCCCTTTGAGATCTAACCTGGTCTTAAGTGACTATGGCTGTGCTGGGCTCTTCACGGTGGGGCGAGACAGGCTGGCGTGTGAAGCAGTGGAGCGAGATAGGTCAATTACCCTCTCCTCAGGATACTATGACTCAGATGGTCATTATGATGA
Source organism: Gephyroberyx darwinii (assembly GCA_900660455.1). Classification (NCBI taxonomy): domain Eukaryota; kingdom Metazoa; phylum Chordata; class Actinopteri; order Trachichthyiformes; family Trachichthyidae; genus Gephyroberyx; species Gephyroberyx darwinii. The sequence continues at coordinate 18,433 of CABFOQ010015531.1, read as the reverse complement.
GAAGTGATATTTTTTACTCACACTGTTCACTCGCTCCCTAAAAGGAAGAATGTCTACATAGGCCGCAGCAGTAAAACAAATACAGCGGCAGGTTTTCAGTACAAACGCGAGTACTAATGATGGTAGTTTGATGCATGGTGTGCCATCTTATCTTGTTATTGCTCCGACAGGGCTCATGCAGGATTAAAAATGTATGCTAAGGAATAACGGGAGTGTGTTGGTTTACCTGAATTGTGCCTTGATGTTGCTGGGACTGGAGGAGCGGGTCTGGACCTCCTTCTCCTGTTTCTCCCTCAGGATCCTCTCCGCTAGCAGGTAGTACGTGGCTGTGATGTGGTTGTATTTGTTGGTCTCCAGGGCTCTGAAACAATGCATTTACATTAACATATATATTTCATATATCTAGGAAATAGAGCTAGGGACACATGGGGAAAGGGATATACAGACTTGAGAACAAATCAGATGGGGGTTGCTGTGTTGTGGCTGTATCTGTCAAGGGCAACACACGAGACAATACTGAATGTTCTCATTACTGTATACCCAAGACCACAAAATAATCTAAAAATGATATGTGGTGATGTGGTTGCATTTGCTAGTCTCCGGAGCTGTCAAAAATCACCACACACGAGAAGCATGTCACAACACCAAAGAGGAAGCCAATTATTTTGTCAGCATCATAGAAGAAGCATGTTCTACATTGCATCATGGGTGTTATGTTGCACAAGTGCAAAGGGAGGGCAAGAGCAGATAGCAATAATGTAGCACAGGGTTAAGATTTATCATGGAGGGAAATTTAATTTGTCACAGTAGCAGCAAACATTAGAATCAATTAACAACGTGACAAAATCCTGTAATAAAAGCTAATAAAGATTTAACAACGCTGTAATCCCCCCCGGGTTCAATCACCCCAACTATTGACATGTCAACATGTCACAGTAATCAGTGACCAAATCCTTTTTCCTCCCTCCATTTACTGTATGGTACACAAATCAAGAAAGAAGGAAATAAAAAATATTGCGCAAAGGTTTCTTAAAATCTTTCCAGGCAGGGACCCAGAGGAGAAATTCACTATCTCACATTGAGATCCAGGCTAGTTAAAATATTTCCACTCAAAGGGGTGCTCAACAGCAGTAGACCCATGACGTTATTTGGATCCTGACTCATAGTTTAATACAACAAGCCATAAAGGAAAAAGCAGAAGACCTTTAGTGAAGCAAATTGGGCACAACACTGTTATGTCATCCAATCATATGCCATGTCAAAAGACAGGCCTGTCTAGCAGGTTGTGATGCCAGACAAAGCATAGGGTGGCACAGTTTCAGTGGTCTAATTATCTAACCACAACATTTGGATTGGCAATGCTATGTGCTATGCAGCCTACATTCCAGATACAAAACATGATAAATATTTAGAAGTCCTACACAGCCAGCAAGGCGTAGCCTAGAGAAATAATATCATAAATGTTCAAACTATACAACCACATTTTTATGGATATGGGATGCTGTAAATCTACATTTCTGATGGATTGCTTGTCCTCAAGGAAAAAGTAATTTAGAGATCACTACTGTATCCAAGCAACATGTTCTTCCTCTCTCTAATAAACAAACTTTATTGATACACTATGTTTTATTAGGCCTATACATAATAGCATTAGCCCACTGTATTCTAACAGACAGCATGTTGTCTCCTGGGAACCGAGGCAACGGCATGTCAGCATAACACCTCAATCATTCCATATACAAATTAAAGCTTCTGATGGGCCCAGGCTCTCTTATCCTCACATACTTGATGACAAGCGTTTATTTCTCTGTTGCCCTGACCCTGACGGGCGTATACTCCCCCTATTATGTTCTGAATTATCCCACTGTATTCTAACATGTAAAAATGTTTTGCCCAGACAAGGGAAGTCATTTCAAACTACACCATCTCTGGAGCCTAATAAACAATCCCTATAAGTCTATATTATCCTAAATTATCCCAACCCCATACACCAATATATTATCGTTAAGCACAACGTCCTGACCTCTATGACCCTGATGTAACCTGTGAACTCTGGAGAGAGAACTACATTTCCCAGACTCCCTCAGCAGCCAGTGGTAACAGTGTTGAAGCTCTGCATGTTAACAAACAAATAAAATCCTCAGGACTGCTGCCAACCACTGCACACACAGGAGGACTGTGTGTGTTTGCTTATGCACGGTGTACGTTCACCATGTGTGTACTCTACAAGTTTGAACTTTGATGTGTGTGTGTGTGTGCATGCAGGTGCATGTTTTTACACTGTGTCCACAGGAAACGTCAATCTCCAAAACGCTATGTGAGAAAACCAGAACCTGAAGTTCATCATTCAAGATATACAGGGTCTAAACTATAGAGTGTACAGTGTGGTGTGTCCTGTCATACAGTTTTTCATATGGAAATAAAACAAAATATTCATTAAAAGAAATACCCTATTTAAGAAAAAGATGAAATGGTGGTTTAGACATTTGACAGTGATGATGGTAGTGAAGAGGATAATACTTTTCTCATGCTTATTGAACTGTTAAGCAGCCTGCCTGGGTCTACGGTTCTGCTGTATTCTGTTTGTGTGTCAGTGCCTTTACCTCTGGTATTGTTGGGGTGCAGGATGTGGAGTACAGCACAAATTAAAAGAAAAATCCACCCTAAAACACTTCATTTTTCATCTTCCTGTGATTAATTGACCAAATGTAAATATGAACTGCCAACTGGAAAAAATATGGAAACTTTGACCCAAATTAAATTATAAAACTATAAAACTTTCTAAGAGTATCTGAAGGTGGAATTTTCCTTTCATACTATATCATGCAGCCTATGGCACAACCAATTCATGTGTTTCAAACATCCCATTAATGATTGATGCTCAGTGGGGGAGCCTGGCTCGTAAAAGCTGTTTGCTACAAATGTTCAGTTTAGCTTTTTGCTATCGTCCCATGAGCATTATGCACACATGATCACAGCATCTATGGAACACACACACACACACACACACCCACAGGCATACAAGCACACACAGAAATAATCCCCATTAAGAGTGTGTATGCAGAAATGTGACGTGATATATTGTAGTGCTGTAGCCCTGAGAGGAGGAGGATCAACGAAGAAGACAAACGTGCCAATTCAGAGCTTCAACACTCAGAGATGTGTGTGCTTCTCTCTATCAGCACCACAGGTGTTCCTATAGCTCCGTAGGGAAAGACAGGATGAAGGTGAACTGTGAAACAAAGGCTGACAGGAACAAGTGTGAACTTTGAAATCAACAGCTGTTCTCTTTCCCTTCAATGCTCTCTCAAGCAACTCTATTTCTTGTTCTCACTCTGTAGCAGCACACCAGGAGTTTCCTGTAGCTGCAGGTTAGAAAATAAGAGTGACTTTTTGTCAGTTAAATGTCTGTCAGCATGATCCAGGCCGACTGAATGTTATATGTGTGGCATGTTATGTGGCAGCAGTGAAGTGAGCTAGATACAGGCTGTCTTTGTCATAGTCAAACTATGAAAAGGGGACAATGTGGGTTTGTCAGTGTCCTCAGATTGGCATCAATGTAATTGCGCATGTTTGCATGTAGGCTACAGGTGAGTATCTGTTTATTGACCAATGTACGTTTGTGGCCTTGGTCTGCAATGTCCCTTAGCACCACACAGTAGATAATGCTTGTGTGTGTGTGAGAGATCAATAGCTACTTATGCCACTACGGCCTCTAGGTTGACAGTATGATGTACTAAATGGTGTGTGTGTGTCTCATCAGTAGCTACATACTCGACTATGGCCTCACGGTCGGCGATGTCTCCCAGCACCATGCGCTGGATGATGCTGTTGTGTTCCTCCTCTGACAGGTTCTTGTGGGACACCAGGGGTGTGCTGTACTTGGTGGCCGGGGACGGGTCGACCCCCTGGAGCCATGCATGGCCTTCAATCTCCTCCAAGGATGCCCGCCGCTTGGGGTCCCTCTGAAGCATACGGTCTATCAGACTGGAGAGACAGGAGGAGAGGGAAAGCAATGAGCAATAATAATAAATAAGTTTCTGGCTTGAGGTAATTAGTCCACTCAAATCTCCTCGCCTCCAACAAGGTTTAGTCTAGACAAGAACACCCATAAACGACGACTTTTGATTAAGGACAGTGAGGCAAAGGGAAGTAGTCACACTTTGTCTGCATGTATGTTTAGAGTTTGTGTTCACTGCAAGATAGCTAGCTAACTAGCGAGCATTCAATTTAATCAGAGCTACAAGTAAGCAACACAATGCAATCAACCAAAAAATACATGAGAAATACATGTTGTATTTTAACTGTATATAGCTACACACCTGTGAATGAGTTAATATTTGACTTTAGTATTCATTCATTTCAATTCCACAGTTGAATGGTATGACTAGGACAATCATGACCTTCAACAATATATTAGAGATGGGTGATCCAGTGGCCACTCCTTGGCCACTTGCCCATCAGAGTTTCCCAGAAGGTCGCTCTGTGTACCACTACCTAAAGGACTCATTATGAAATATGAGCAAAAGCAAACCATAGGATGACAGACAGTACAACACATTTGCTTTGACAGGGCTGAGGCTGTGGAATCACAGCTGGCCAAAGCTGAGAAGCTTAGATTCCACAAGCAAATGACCATTGAAAGCTGAAATTGCCGTTTAATAGGATTAGGTGGGAAGTGAAATCTGGTGAGAAAGCTAAAATTAATACTGTAAAAAAAAGCATCAAGCATCTAAGACATCTTTGAAATGTCTTGCATAATAGACCAGACAAGTAAGGCATAAAATCATTAGGTTTAGTTTTGAAAAACTGAAAAATGGAGGGGAAAAAAATAAACTGTAGATGAGAAACTTTACATTACATATTAAGAAGAGATTTAATATCTCAGTTTATAGTATGTTTTGGCTAAGAGAGACCTGGTCTGTCAAGGACTGAAAAGAATGTAAGCTATTAGTTACTGCAGCATTTCTCAAAACTAAAGGTCTGGAACCAAAATACCACACCTTGACTTTTGCCTCAGTCTCCACATGGTAGGGCTCTAGTATTTTAATAAGAATGGGTCCCAGGGCAAAGGTGAATTTTACTCATTTTGGGTCCCGGGCTGAAAATAGATTAAAGAACTCCTGCTCTACAGACACTGGGCTTTCGACAGCCGTAGACAAACACACCCATCCATCCACCCCTACATTCACACACAACTCTATAGGAGAGATTGGAGGCTGAGGCCTCTGTAACCAAGCCAGAGCATTCCAGCTCATCTTGGTTCTAACTGAATTCATTTTTTCCAAACTCCTTCCATTCCCCCAGTGTGCAGAGAGAGAGAGACGGAGCCAGGGGAAGGAGGTCCACTGAGCCCCTGTGGCTACAGGCTGAGCAGAGCAGGGCTAAGCTGTCAAGTCAGTCATGCTGGGGATTAGTCAGCGCTAGCCAGGCTCCCTATGGACCACAACCAGCAGGAGTAATAGAGGGTGGATAGAGGCAGCAGTGCAGCCCTGTCTATATCCACACCGCCTGCACACTGATAAGAAACAAACACTGCTGTGTTGGTTTAACAACCACATGTGCAGACACATATTCAGACATTTACCTAGACACACAGTTATGTATATACAAGTGTAGACACACAAGCATGTGAGCATGTCCGCAGGCAACAAAATACATTACACAGTGACAACGTTAGAGGGGAAATAAGGCTGCTACTGCCTCATAGTACAAAATGTAATATATCTGCAGATAGTTGATAGATTTATTGATCAATGACTCAACGATTACTTCACCAGGTGCTGGTATTTCTGGCTTTCAAAACTCATTTCTGGCACATATATTTTGGAACAAAAGCTCACCACCCACTGGAGTTTCAAAACACCCCTAGGTGGGGTCTATGCCAAGGATTTGTGTAGGAGGAGACAAGTTCTGTCGATGTTGTTGCAATTCCTACTGGTCCTATAAGGGTAATAGATTACTTAATACCCCTTTAAGACTGCATGAACAACAGCCCAAAATGCATGCATGTGTTGGGCATGTAGGAATGAATCTGCCCAAAACGGACACAGGATTTTACGAGCGACCCATCTCCCACTGGTATACAGCACAATACATAACAGCATGCCTTCTCTGCTGTGCTCCTTCCCTACGAAGGGCTCTCTTTCTCCCTCTCTGTTTCTCTAGGGACCTACACAGGAAACACTCCTGCTCTCACATCTTCTCTGACTACTGGATACACACTCTCACACTACAACAGCTGGTACAGTCAGTCACAAGAGAAGGGAGGTATGTGTGTCCCCTATGTGTGCAGTGTGTTACAGATCCCATCAACCCACCCAACAACCACAGCTAGTGAAAGTGTGTGAAAAGGACAGCTGGAGAGGATTTTAGATTAACAGAAGTGTGGATATTTTCAGGATTTCTCTAGATTCCAGCAAAAAAAGGTCTGCAGCACAAAAACCACCAACTTCAACAAAAGGAGTGTCCAAATGGCGTACACAATGGAGTACACAACACTGAATCCTGAATGACAACATGACAAAAACAATACAAAAACCAGGCAATGAATCAACCAAATCCCAGCTCCGTCGCATCTTAGTGTAAGTGATGTGTGAAACAGATAGAGAAAGGGAGATAGAGAGCTTGTTTATTTGTGTGTGTGTTTCATGCTGTTGTACAGTAATGACAGGAAACCATGATGAGGAACAGAGTGTTCTGTTTGCTAGCAATTGGCTCAAAAATACAGATCACATGACCACCTCCACACGTCACACTGTGAGAAAGACAGGAGCTATGTGTGTGTGTGCGCGCGTGTGTGTGTATCTGTGATGGGGGGGACAAAACAAACACATTTTCCAAGTCTAATCCCTAGAAATTAAAATCAAGGATGACAAAAACAAACAAAGCTCAGAGGAAGGAAGGGTGGGAAGGTGGAAAAACGAGCTAGTGAATAATTAATTAATTGAGGCGTGTAAATGCAGTTTGGTGAGTCAACAGGGAATGGAGAGCAGAAAGACACACACACACACACACACACACAGAAAGAGACAGGGATATTGTAATGAGGAGATTGTGTTAATCCACTGACTTGGCGCACAGCGCAGTCAGAGAATACGCCTGTGTCCCAAGTAGGAATTCTTATCTTAAGGGAGAGGACTGCAGGGGCGGGGGGGGGGTCCTTTGAAACAGCATCAAGGATCAAAAACCACACTGGGTAGCAAGTCAAAGCAAATTACTTGACCTTAATTATCAAATCAAAGCCTAATGTCGAGCTGACCTAGAACCAAAACCAAAGAGTCAATTTCATGTGCATGAAAGATACAGTCACATCAGTTTGTAGGGATAGCTGGGTGTTTCTTAAAATTACAGGTTGGGATAAAAATGGGTCACAGGTTGTTTTTCAGGCAGGTTCCAACATATTAAGAGCCTGGGTTTCAAACAAAACATTTAGTTAATATGGATCCACATGATGTTCCAGATCATACATAGGGGAAATATACTCCAGAAACCTGGGACCCCTCCACTCTACATTCCTTCTCCCTGAGGCTATATGCTAACTAGGGCTCTCCTCTCTTCTCCCTTTCTCTGTGCAGCCCAATCAACCACTCCCTAGCATATCAGTTACGAGGCCTATGACTTTCCTCGCCCCTTTCTCCCTCTGTCAATGGGCACTGCATAATACAGGGAAAGGTCAAACACTGGCCAGTCAACCAATTAACACAACAGTTCACCTCAGCTAGCTCGCGGCTCCATGCCTATGAACCAGCAGTGAGTTGGATTTAGCTGCACTGTACTCTGCCAACCCCGCCATACCACCTGCTATCACTTGAACACTTAATTAAGAGTTTGAAATACTGTTAAATGTCAAACCTGTTTTGATGTCATTTAAAGTGAGCCACTTCTTTCCTCAGAGCGGAGTCCATTTATAGTGGCAGAACTAGCCTTCTCTGGCCGACAGTAAGTTACGTCAGGCTTGGTGTCCAATCACAGTAGTTATTATTTTACTCAATATTGAGATCATATTTATCACCATTGTTCATCCCTTTTGGGAGCAAAATAGTTTTCTTGCATTTTAAAATCAACAACAAAACACAGCCTTCACTTTCACATTGTACTTCATAAGTGGTATGGGCCTGCCTTCATGTCCTCGGTAGTCTTAAAGAAGCTTGCCCAGGGTCGTTTTGTTTATAGAAGAAGATTCACTGGCGATCATGCTTAATTCATTGTGGACACCGCCATCACACCAAATATATGATTAATTGTGCAGCACCAAGAACAGGACACTATATAAGGAGACTCCCTATTAACGGAAATGTTAAAATTCACCTTTTCTGTATCTTACTACTACTCAAGCAGTTGCAAATGCTCCTGTAGTCTGCCAAATATTTGTGTCTTGTCACATATTTTTAGTTTTTGAGAAATGAATGCATGACCATTGAAATCCACTCAAGCGAACACTTTAAAATGCTTCTTCCCTTGATCCAGGTCAGAAATCCATGGTGCAATGCCGTATAGATCTGCATCTGAATACACAAAGAGTATTGTGGGAGGTGAAAGACTACAGCTAAAGTGTGAAGATTCATATGTAATGCTACATTTTCAAAATAATACAACCTTCACTTAATGGGCAGATACAGCTCAATAAAGAACAAACATAATTTGTAAAAAATTATTTTCTTAAGTGCTATAAATCATGAAGAAGTCTGATTGCACACAGGCAGTGGAGTGATCTCACCCGACTGACCTGAACTTGACTCTGACTCTTCAAGACCACAGCACTGTAGCAATAGCACTGTGGTATAAAGAGAACAAACACACAGAGCCATGAAGCCGATAAGGATTTCTCAACACTTGAATGAAAATGTGAAATATTCAAAAGTATTGTCTATCATTTGTTTGCATAAGGCCTTTGAAAAAAAGAATTCCAATAATGCAGGTGCCTTAGTCATGGCTTCTGAATTGGTAGCGAAGATAATTGGCAACAATTGCAAAAGTCCAGTGATTATATAGTTTTGAATTTTGCAGAGAATAGTTCATTTTGAAAAAAAACACCAAGTCCTAAAGGGTCTGGCTAACTAACTTACTAGAGCTGGACAATGGAGAGGCTCTCTGATACATTACAGACCTTGGTTTAAAATAATGCCTCCTTACAGGGTGTCTACAGTGAAATAACAAATACACCGGGGCAGTATGAAGCCCTTGTCTCAAAGACCCTCATTTCTCCACTATTGCATCAACAGCTCTCTGGGGCTGCCTATTTCCCTGCTGTGTCATGAATAGTGGATCAGATTGTCAGAGAGAAGAGACAGACGCAAGACAAAGATGACGGGATTCCACAGAGGACAGAGGCCTCCCACACAGTCAACATCCAAGCCTCTTCGTTCTGTCAATTTCTTTTATTTTTCTCTTTGTTCTCTCATTCTCTAC
>CABFOQ010015496.1:25005-42267 GCA_900660455.1 Gephyroberyx darwinii | reverse complement strand
GTTCTGAGTCCAGAGGACTACAAGCAGCTGTTTCAGTTTGCTTACTCCTCACAGCGCCCTCTCGCGGCCCCTGTTGGAGAACTGCTTTACGCAAGGTAGACCGATCTACATCACTTACAATAGATACTAAACATGGGGCATGCCAGTGGTAAAGAGGGTTGATGGTTCACCGATCACCTGGATATTGTTGATCTCTCCTAGGCTGCTCAACATCACAGCCCCTGCAGCTGATGCTGAGGATGGAGTGGATGAGAGGGACACACATCAACAACAGACAGTTGCCAGACTGAGGGCGCTGCTGCACTTCTACCAGGAGTCTGAGGTGAATCACACTACACTGTAGGAAGTCACTCTGAATTCAAGGCGCTGGTATTAGCAAAGCCAACTGACTGGACCTACAGAAGTATAATACCAAGGTATTAATACCATGTGTTTTTTGGGTGTCTCCAGCTGCACAAGCATGTGGTTTATCTAGTGGACAGTCTGTGGGACTGTGGTGGAGCTCTGCTGAAGGACTGGCCAACACTCACATCTATCCTGCTACAGGACCCTTCCTCACAAAACACAGGTCAGAAAGTGTGTATGTGTGTTGGTGGTCGGGTAGGTGGGAGTGGGAGCGAGATGCTAAAGGCATATTAAGGAAACATATACTGTCTATTGCAAGGTTAAAACACATCAACATGTTCCGGCATGGCTGCCTTCATCAGAGTGCATTTCAGGTATTAAGCAGTAGACAAATCAATAAAGGCTTTTTTCAGAAGAGAATCGGCTCGATGTATTTTGGTCTCCCCATTTTTCCAAAGAGCACTGCTAGTTTCCACACCCTCTAATTCAAAGCAACGCTCCTCCTGTTGAGAACATCCTATGGTCAGTTTTAGTTCTTCAGTCTATTTCCACCAAAACATACCTGGATACTTTTATCCAAAGTGCCTTACAATATCTTATGAGTTTGATTTTGGGGGAGATATTTAACTGATATTTCATTAATTAAGTCAACAACTGTCAACATCAGGTGTGTGTGTGTGTGTGTGTGTGTGTGTGTGTGTGTGTGTGTGCAGGTCTGACTCGGGCAGAGCAAGCTGTGGTTGTGGAGATCCTGGTAGCATCGGTGCGTCAGGCCTCAGAGGGACCTGCACTGGTAGGGAGGAGTGGAGGCAAAAAGGTCAGTAGGAGATTAAGTTCAATTAAAATCTACTTGCAGCTCTATAAAACAGTCAGCAGAGGACCAGTCGTTAATATATCAGACTATATTTTATTTACCATGTATGTGTGTTTGGCTGGGTTAATATTCCAGGTGATGAGTGCCAAAGAGAGGAAGACTCAGACTGATGACTGTACTAAACTCACTGAGCATTTCTTCACGGTGCTGCCCAAGTTGCTGTCCAAGGTATTCATCCTTCTCTCTCACACATTATTGTCATTATCTGCGGCTTCATTCCATATCTAAACCTTCAGGGTTGAACTGCAGCTTTTGCTGAGGAGGGGAGGGATGGTAACAACGAGTTGGTTTCATAACAGTGATGGTGACAATGCTGTCTGTAGTGATGACTGAGGTGATCATGCTGTCTTTGTACATTATGATGGCTGTGATGTCTGTGCTCTGATGATGATGATGATGATGATGATGATGATGTTGGTTGGGCAGTTTTCGAGGAGCTGGGACATGGTCGCCTCCCTGATGAAGATTCCTCAGTACTTCCTCCCTGAGTGTCCTGCTGCAGAGAGGACACAGGTCAGCGTCCCTGTCTTTCAGCTTACCAGGCTTGCACAAACCACAATTTCAATGATTTCTTTGTCACTTTGTAGTATTAGAGGCGCTGTGCAGTTAGAACGTCGTTACTAAACCATGAAATACAACTTTAATGTGATGTTTTAACTGAGAAACTCAAAGTATTACTAGGCTGCCATTGTAAATAATAATTTGTTGTTTATCTAAGGATAATCACATATATAAAAACAAGAGTATCCAGCCTAAAAATCCAAGTCCAAGGAGTACGTAGTTTACTGGTGTTGCGTTACATGATTTATGGGCATTTAAGTCTTCAAAAGTCAAACGGTTACCTCATGTACAATCTGTGAAATTTACTGGTGTGGCTTTACGCTTTAATTTCTTCAATTCAATGCTGTACCTGTTCAGTATTATTTAGTATAGATAGAATGTAATTCGATAACCCCACTGCTGGTGAGAGTGAGTCAGTGTTGCTCTCCTCCTCTGCTCCAGGCGGTATCGGACCTGATGGCTGAGATGGGGGCTGTTGTGGACCTCCACTCGGGCCCTGATGTTCTGGAGGCTGCTGCCCGCACATACCTCAGTCTATGTGGGGAAGAGGCGGCCTGGCACCCCATGGCCCGGGCTGCCAGAGATTCCCTGGTCCAGTGCTGGATAGACAGACTGGCAGCACTACTGGGGGACTCACTGAAGGTGGACAGTTACCCATACCCATGTACACACACAATCCCTGAGGGGTTGGAAACTGTTTCTTATTTTTTACTTATCCTACAGATGATCTTGCCTGTCCAAATTTGAAGCATTTCCACAAAAAAAATTTGGTTTATCCATTGCTACCATTTTTGTAATTTAATAGGTCAACTGCCGTGATGTGTCGCAGCCGCGCAAACTCTCTCTCCAAGCCAGGATCATTTTCCTCTTTTCTCCTCCTATGCCACTTCAGAGGCAGGCGGTTCACATTAAGGCTCTTGTGGCCACTTGCCGGGTGGCTGGAGGAACATGATTCCTCTATTCCACTTTACTCCTTGTTAAGACAACAGGAGTGAAGTCTCATTGGTTTTCTCTCACTTTGTCTTTCTGTCTCACTCGTCTGAGTTGAGTGGCTTGTCGAAGCTCATGCCGCACAACTCAAAACGTTTTATTTTTTACTTGTCCGTTTGGGAAAGTAAGTTCTCGGAATATTTTTTCCACTTGTCCCGGACAATTGGACAACCCATATATATATTCTTAAGGGAACCTACCAGTATACAGAAATGCCAAGCATCAGATGCATGCAAAAGATCACTAACTTCCCCCGTGTACTTCTCTGTCGTAGGGTGACAGCTTCTCTGCAGACAAGGAGAAAACGGACGAAATTTTAGCCACACTGAAGAAACTCGGGGCTTTCCACAAGTAAGATTTGAGAGCTGTTCACATTGAGGTGTGAGCCCACGTATTCTTCCACTGAGGTGTATTTATTCGCTGTTCTGGTCTTTTCCTCTGCGTGTCGCGGTAGCGGTCACGACCTGTCCCGGTGGAATCTGTTCGAGCTGCTGTCTCCTCTCCTGTCAGTGGAGGGCACCCAGGGAGGAGTACCACCTCAGGTACCACCACACCCCTCAGACTAACTCCCTTCATCCCATGCACAAATGGATCCTCAGCCCTTGTCGGAACATAAGGACTACCTGAAGTTCATCATTCTACATTCCTGAAATATTAGAGGATCCAGTTTGTACAAATGTTTTTATTTTGTCAACCAGGGACTTATTTAACTGCTCTCCTTCAAAAAGTACCAAAGTGTGTTTTCATTTTGTAAGAGCAGGTGTCACACGGTAGATCGATGCTCTGTTTTTGATCCCCGGCTTCTGTCTCTCCCTCCCGTTGTCTGAAGGTATTACTGGAGGTACTGCAGTGTCTGTATTACTCCATGCTGTGGTCCCTCAACACTAGTGGAGAAACTTTAACCTCCAGGGTGAGTTACATTTATAGTTTTTTCATGGAAATGTGTCACCTTAACCTGTTTCGTTTACAGACCAAGGCACTGTGTGAAACATACAATGAAGCTTTGTGTAGAGCTAGAGCCATTGTTTTGCTTTGATTTGGTTGGCTCACAGTCAGAGAGAGCGTGGTGGTCAGCAGGGTCAACGTTTGAGAACAGGCAAAGACTGTACATAACTGGGGCATTGAAATGTTATAGGAAGTAGAATACGCATCAATTCCTATATTTCAACCATTACAAGCAACCAGTTGTCAGGAAAATACCTATCAAAGTTACACACCTGGACAATAGATGAAACAAGTATCCCTGTATTGCTACAATGATCATGTATGATGCTAAATAAAGAAATCCGAGCCAGGGAGAAGAGGTAGAGTTGGATATAAACAAGGTACGAGCATCATCATGTACAAGCAGCGGAGGATCTTAGTAGAGAGAAGGATTACCTGGCTAGAGATGATTGAGTGAGGGTAGTGTGTGTGTTTGATATGCAGTGTAGTGGAGCTGCAGAGATGACTGAACTTCCAGATGGGCCCGTGTTCACAGGGAGAATAGGAAAGCGAAATTCCTGCATAATGTCAGGCCTCCTGTTCCCCTCTTAGGTTGGAATTCACATAATGGCTGGTGAATTGTTCCACTGTGTGTGTGTGTGTGTGTGTTTCCAGGAGAAGGCTCTGGCCCAGAGGGCTCAGCTGAGTATGTTCTGTGAGAGGAGTCACCGATGTCTGTCCCACTCCCACCACGGTGTGAGGGAGCAGGTAGAACAGGAAGGGGGAAAGATGGTCTATAAAAAATACGCCACCATTTACACTCTTTTTCTCAGTATTCCCCCTCTCCCTCTCTCCCTCTCTCCCTCTCAGGCTTTCCTGGGTGTGTGTGATGTTCTGACAGCTCATTCCTATCAGCTACACGTGTGGGATCCCACGTCCTACGGCCCTCTGCTCTACACTCCCAACCCCAAACTGCAGAGGGCGCTGTTGGCCTTCATATCTGTGCACGTGTTCGTCGGCCCAGACAGCGATGGGCACAGCAGGGGTGAGACTCTTTTCGTATTTCATGTTGTCTCACCTGTTTCACCTTCATACAAATGCTAAACTAGATTTAGTTGAAAACTTTATATGTTATAACTTTATAACGGCTGCATTGTTTTGCAAAACATTTGTGCTGTACAAAATAAAATAAAAAATCCCATCTTGATATGCAAGCTAGGTTGGTCATCAGTGTTCATCATCAGGTGAACCTGTCTTAAAAGTCTCTGGAGTTGCGGATTCCTTTATATTTTATTTTCATTGATGTGAAGAAAGACGTGTTCTACATGATTCAAAACATTGACATTTGTATTCCCAGTGCCAAGAGCTGCCTCCTAGCAATTATAGCCAGGTCAGGGTCAGGGTGTGGGACACCCAAGGGTAATCACCACTTATTGGATAACGCTTTGCTCTAATGTCCAGCAGATGGCAGTCTCACCCTGTCAGCGCACACTGTTTCTCAGGCCTTCGGTGTGATGAGGAAAGCATTGATTCGGTCTAGTAGTTCACGGTGGTAAAAAAAAACTTGCAGATATTAATGCACCGCCACACATGCGGCTAATAACTCTCCACAGAGCTGCCCACTGACTATAAATGGGGTCTGATTTTCAACCTGCCCTGACAATTCACCCTCAATTACAAAGGAAGCCCTGTAATATCCTTAGACTGGAATTGGGATGAATCATTTGTATGAATGGATGTTATGCTTTGTTATTAAAAGTGGTGCAGCTTGTAAATTGATGAGTGTGTTCCTGTCCCTTCCAAAATGAGAAGAAAAAGACTGAATGAGATGGATATGTTAGAGTAGAAGAAATAAAAAGGGGGCATTCTTTTTGTACAGCACTTCAAGTAAACTCATGAATTCATTGACGGTTGACTATAACTTAAAACATTTTATTATCTCCACAATAGCCTCTGCTCTCTGAGGCATATTGCATCCAAGTACGGGATCGTCCAGAGGAGTCAATAACTGTCCTGATGGGAATCTTTTAAATGTTCAACCAAATACAATATGGGATTATTGGTTTTTGAACATGTAATAAAAAGCTATTGTTTTATTGGATTTGCTTGGTAACGGTTATGTTATATAGACACAGTGTTTTCTATTAGCTGCTGGATCGGAGATCACTCTGAAGGCAAAGGCATTGAGTTAAGTCATGAAATAAGGGCAATCTCTTTCCGTGAGAAAATCCCATTAACTCTGGCTCACCTCCGAGCCTATTTTATTAGCCCTGTGAAAGATTGAAGCCACATGGTGTCACAACCATAACTCTACCCTTATGTTATCTTTGATTTCCACCTGCTAAAGCCATTGTCCTGAAACCAACTAAAACACTCTGCTCTCTCCTTTGTTCTCTTCCTGTTTCATGATTTCTCATGATTCATTATTTTGTCATTATTTGTCCCCTATGCTCCCTTCTGTACTTTTTCGTGATTCATC
The DNA here is from genome assembly GCA_900660455.1 of Gephyroberyx darwinii. NCBI lineage: Eukaryota > Metazoa > Chordata > Actinopteri > Trachichthyiformes > Trachichthyidae > Gephyroberyx > Gephyroberyx darwinii. Next base: position 36,094 of record CABFOQ010015496.1, on the reverse strand, counting down.
ATTCTTCATCAATCTTTTTCTTCTCTCTCTCTCTCTCTTTCCATCCATCCATATCCACTCACACACTTTCACTCCATCTGGCTCCCTCAGTCAGTGAAGACTCTGAAGTGGATAAGTTGGAGGACCTTCACAAACGGAGGAACCTCCTTGCAGCCTACTGCAAACTCATAGTGCATGGGGTGCTGGAGATGAGCACGGCAGCTGGGGTCTTCATGTATTATATGAAGGTAGTGGCTAGTTTTTACCATGAACTACAGATTTGTGGCTGTAGGGTGGAGTGATTACATGTGACCCTCTCTCTTCCCCTAGTATTACAATGACTTTGGTGATGTCATTAAGGAGACTCTGTACAGGACCAGACAGATGGATAAGATAGAGAGTGCTCTCACCCTGGTGCTTTGTCTGCAGCAGGTACTGCCACTGCTATCAATCTGCACACCACTTCCTAAAAAACAACACTTCAACTGCACACAGTGTAGTTTGCTACCCAAGAGATGCTGATGTGGTTGTCTCCTGTTCCCCAGTTGTTTGTGCGTCTGAAGCAGGAGCAGGAGAGCGGAGGGAGGGCTGACCCGGCAGTCCAGACCTTCACCAGCATCAAGGAGCTGGCCAGACGCTTCTCCCTCACCTTCGGGGACCCGATCAAGTTCCGCGAGTCCGTGGCCATGATCCACAGGTCAGCACAGGCTCGCATCTCTCATGGGTTCATTTTTGTTGTTTGTCTATCACTCACCTATCCTCTGCGTGTTTATATGTGCAGGAACGGTGTAGAGTTTGTGTTCCAAGGCTTTGTGCAGACTCCAGATACATCTGCACCGCCGTACCTCTCCTACCTGACCATCCTCAGCGAGTTCTCCAGCAAACTGCTCAAACCGGACAAGAAGACAGTGTAAGTGTTGCATAGAGTAGTATTAATATTAATATAGTATAAAGTATTAAAATGTCTTCAATACAGGCCTTTTTCTTTATCATGCATTGAGTTTTTCAGGTCCACTCAGATTAATACGGAACAGGGTTAGTAATAAAAAATACAATTTTTTTTTTTTTAAATTTCTACTTGACTAAACACAATTGACTCCATGTCCTCTGACAATTGTCCTTGTGTCCTTTTTATACTGCACATTTAGTTTCAGAACTTTTATTATCTATGGAAATAGGCTCGCTTTACCAGCTTCTATTTTCAACTGGTCTTAAATTCAAATCCAGGTAGCATTAAACGGGTCTTCATTTGGCCATCTGAAACCTGCAGCAGTCTATGTCTGTGTGTAAGATGCTCAGATCTTGTGTGTTTGTGTATGCTGTACATATAGATACTCCTACCTGCAGAAGAATACTGCAGAGCACATCATTAACTTCAGGGAGGAGTGCTGGCAGCCGCTCATCTACTACCGTGCCTCCCTACTGGCTGTAGCTGAAGGGGAGGACGCTATGTCCTATGTCAGCTCTGACAGGAGGCCCTACCTGCCCAATCGCTCCCCCTTGTACAAACAAAGCTCCCTGATAGAAGGTACTGCATTACAAATTGATTGCAGAATTATGTCCTTATTGTCACCAAACTGCATCATCGGTGCATCTCGTGTTTTCAGGAAATAAGTCCCCCTGCCCGTTCAGTCCTGTCGACTCCAAAGGCAGTAAGATCCAGAGACTCAGCTTCAGTCCGAGGTGCTTTCTCATATTTATATACTTACAGTAATGTATAGTGTTCTTTACTTTATGGACCAGCTACAAACCAAATCTTTACAGTGCTTACTTGATCTCACTCATGCTATCTCCATTCAACCCCCAAAAAAGAAGCGAATGGAGCATCTTAACAAACCGGCAGCTCTGTTGATCATCTTTATCCCTCGTCTGTCCTCAGCTCTCACACACCTGAGACAGATCCATTTGTCGTCCCCATGGAACCTCCTGCAAAAACGCTGAAGTCGGACGGACCTGTCTATATCACCAGCGAAGAAGTGGATGATGACAATGTAGAGATTGACCTGGAAGTATAAGGAGGTTCAGGAGCATCAGACTGGACCTCTGTTGACGTGGACAGCCTCTCGAGTGTCTGAGAATCATGCTTTTTTTTTTCTTTTTGGACCCCATAACTGTTTTGATATGCAGACACAACAGCTTCAATTTTTGTATTATCCTGTAGCATGAGCAGTGTTGCACATGCAGGTATTATAGATATACAGTATATTGTAATATATTTGTAAGAGGATGCAATCTTGACAAAGTTGGGTTACATTCGGCAAGGCAGGTGTCAAAAAACATGCATCCATAAGCCACTGTACTTACAGAACTGGGTGTATCATGGGGACACTTTTCCATGTATAGTCTAATATTAATATTTCTATACTTGCACTTGGATGTTACAAGTAACATTGAAGTTAAATAATTAATAGTGTTGGATTACATTTGACCCACAACTGGGCCTATCTTGGGAAATCTTCCCCTGGTGAAAAACTACTGTTGAGTCTCATGAGGCAAACATTCCCACCAATACTGCTTCTCTGGGATACCGACCAAATTTAGCCACCAAAACTACATGAACTGTGTTAATAGGGGGAATTGTGACATGCCTCCATATATTGCATTGTCATCCTCATTTAGAGTAAATCAAAATGACTTACAGCCATTTAGCATTAGTGTCTAGATTCTTCTGATGCTTGTGGGTCAACCATACATTCCATTTCCACTTGGTCCATAGACCACACTTGGGTCGAACTGTCATCTGAGCATCAATGGAATAAAACAGGACTTATCCTTTAAAGTCCTGCCTAGCACTTGTATTGCTCCTCAAAGAAAACGGTTGGGTTTAGTTTTGTCAAACACTACTAATGTATGTAATGTAAATAAATGTTAATTAATATGAGCTTGTCTTCCCAATACTGTTAACACATTAATTTCTATAAATGCATTGATTTTGCACCATGTACTTACTAGCCATTCATACGTTTTATGAGAGGGATGGTGGTAGAAGCCTTTTAAACATCCTGCCTTTCAAAATACATTTGTGTACAGCAATTGTCTGTTGAAGGAGCAACTGAACCACCACCTGACCACGGTCCCATCTTCTGGAAGTGCTCTTACATTCACTGGATGTGTGTTGGTTTCTGTATTTCTATGGTATTTAACAGACTTCTATGCAAAAACTATCTGCAAAAGTATAACCATTTTTACTCGGTATATAGAATTTCTCCATCAAAAACAAACTGGAAGTTTATTTTTCTTGACTCTGCAATTAATGAAGGCAATAACTTTATTGAAAGAAAAACAAGACATTTAAAAATTGGTTCCTTCTTCCCTGTATCAAAGTACATTCAAATTAAGTACTTTTTTAAGATAGAAAAAAACAAACATTTGGCCAAATCATTTACAACACCGCAAGCGCAAAATAAATATTTACACCTATTTATAAATATCTAATAATTTATATAACCCCATCTCACACAGAAGTCGACATCTTGGAGAAGATGAAGCTTTATAAATGAACACATTCTTGTACAACATACACACTGTGTGTCCGTCTTGACTGTTTGCTTGTGTATATACAGTAGACCCCATTGTGTCTTGTTTGGCATTACAGCAACCTCCAGCTTTCATGACAGTATTTACAGTTTTACAGTGAACCTTCAGCTATCTCTGGAATGTCAGATTAGCCAATATCCTCAAATAGTAATTAATTGAAAAGTTGAACCAAAATGTATCAAATGGTTTCTGTCCAATAATTCATGTGCGCCTCAGGGAGCTCCAGTTCAGTGTGTGATGTGAATGTGGTTTAGCCCAGTGGGAACTAGGAGTCTCCTATCGCTCTAAACTGGTGTTCAGGTGAAAACACTGTCTGCTAACTTTTAAAGATGTGGCGAAGGAGCAAAAGAATAGAAAGGATGAACTAGTGAGGTCATGAGGTCAATTGTGGTGACCCTCTTTAGCGTGAGTGGTGATAACTTTAAAATGTCCAGTAGTCAGAAGAATTACATTCCCACCCCAGACTGTCTACCTTCCATGTCCTGACCAGTGCTTGGCATTTCCTCTTGTGATTGACAGTGTCATATGTAGTCCCATGTGTGATGCAGCCGTTTGTTCAGTAGTTTAAAGACCATTCGACCCCTCTGGTGCTCTGAGTGTGTCGTCTAGTTTTGATCAAGTGTGTCCTGTTGTGCAGGATGGAAACCTGGCCTGAAGCTGTGTATCTCTGGCTTGGTGCGGTTCAACCACTAACACTGCTGTTTGTTCCTCATCCGTAGGAGCGCTGCCCGGTGCTTAGCAGGATTGTGACAAAACGTTATAAGGTCAAGGGTCATTCAAAGTCATCCTCATATTCATATTCATCCAGGTCCAGGTTGCAGTGTGGACTGGGGATCTCAAAGAAGTGTCTCTTTGTCCTCAGACCCAGCTCACTCGAGATGTGCTGCCCTAGGGGGCTCAGAGGATTATCATACCTACACAGACACACGAGAGAGAAAAAGATCAATATTGTATCACACAAGTAGACAGCTTGTGTTCAGTATCTGTTGACAACAAAATACATTTATTCTAAAACAAACTGACTAATAAGAAATATAAGGAGAAATATGTCATTAGGGTTATTCAAACACATACACAAGGTAATGCTTGAGGATCACCATGTTATGACAGAGGAAATTTTCATCATAGAATTGAGACATAAGACACAGGAGCACTACATGAAGGGATGGACAGAGACAGTGCAAGAATGGTGCTTTTGAGAAGAGGAGGGATAAGAACTCAGCTGTCCAGTATAAAAACAGACTCCCAGCTCCACCTGGCCGCCACGCCCGCCTACAAAACGGCTTACCGCTGTTACCGATATGTTGAAATCTGTGGTGCGTGGGTGGAAGCTAGGAGTGGGTTTAAGACTAGACTAGCCTGGTCAGAGGGAGGAAGAGAGAGCTTAGACCCTGCTGGTACCCTGAGTCTCTTACCTGCCCTGGTTAGCGGCCTGTCTCTAGAAGTCAGTGGTGTTCCTAAAACCGCCACACAACATACCTGTCAATAGCCTCATCTATCTGAATACCTCTCAGAGGAGCTCTACTGCTGCACATAACCCCAAGTCTTAGTGATGGGACATATCGAACTGTGTCAGTTTCCTATGCACATTTATCGTAATTCTCCAGTTAAATAGTAAAGTATAATTATTAAGAATCGACCTAGTCCTTAGCCAACCCAAAAACCAACTTTACTTTAACGGTTACTCTGTAATAAACCATCACTTCTATTTAAAAGAAACTGCAGGTCTACTATTGGGTGATTGATAAGCAAATGAGGTCTCAAATTAGGGCTGCACAATAAATTGTTTATAATTGTATATTGTAATACTATGTGTATAAGTGTATTAGTACAACTGTATATGATCATACAATACTAACCAATCAGCAATATTCAAACATTTAATTTCATTTAGAATGTCTGCTGTAGTTGGAAATACTCAAGATGTTGCTAGAAGACACCAAAAGTCCAGTACAATAATTTTGTTCCTCAAATCAGAGACTAACAATCACAATATCTAGCAAAATTATCAGTGTGACCATAATTGTGCAGCCTGTGAGCAAAGTCAGCCTTACACTTCGTTGCACTGATCGGTGGCATTCTCCTCGGCCACTAGGATGTCATACTCCTCAGCGGCATACTTCTCCCAGTCAGAGATCTCCTGGCCCTCTGTCTCCACCTCCTTCAGAAACACATGACAGAGAGATTACATGATCCACCTGAAACAAGAGGTCATGATGACATCCTATCACAAGTCAACATTACCCTTACAACAGAGAAGGGGTCCTTCTGCTCATGGTCCAGGTACTTCTCGATGTTGAAGAACGTGTCGAAGAAGATGTGGGACAGCTTGCACCTCTTCAGGTCCCGCAGAGTGATCTTACCTGGAGGGGATAAAAATGAGCACTTTTAGACAGCTTCCCAAACCAAACATACCCAGTCACAGCTGGTTTATGTTACAGGTTTTATTCAACTAGTACTGGATTCTCACGACATCATTTATTACCCAATTTTAATGTTGGAATAAAGAGCGCTAGTAGTCTAAACATTAGTGACTTTCCTCAGATTATACAAATTGTTCTCAACTGAAATAAAACTGGGAGGGGGCAAAAACTGCTCCTGCTCCTGTGGCTGGGCTGTTTGAATCACTGGGCTAATGTGAGTGATTTGAGTATTGTGGTCAATTTGTCAAATGTAAGTTTTTTTATCCCCAGTTCATCTCCAAGTTTATGCTGTACAATGGACTTAAAATCTGCTGAAGCCTGTTGTTTAGTGAGAAATGCTTTCTGTTTGCAGTCTGTAGGTGGCAGAAATGTTAGACGAAAACATCAGCCTAAAATCTCCTGTGAGTATAAGTGGTTGCATCTCATATTACATGTTATAGGTCCGCTGGTATAGCATGCCACCAGTTCCACTGAGGGTCACATTCTTGCTGTGGCTATCCATACTTAACATGCATACACCCCCCATGGATGAGTGTCTTCTAAACAGCATACTGATAAAGTGCTGGTGGGAAGTTGTTGACAGTGTAGATGGCCAATACCAACAGCTGGCAGCCTGGATCAATCAATCTCTCATCTATAACTATTCCCTCAGCTGATGATCAATTGCCTGGCCTGAACATGTGCATGTGAGTCTGCCATTGGCACTATGGGAAAAAGCTGAAGGTGTCTGACTGCCTGGTGTGTACATCTGAAGAGGTGTGTCTACATGTAAAGAGGGTCTGACCTTCGACCTCTGGCTTGACAAGGTCGAGCATTTGGCAGAGGCAGTCCTCGAAGGGCAGGGGCTCGATAGCCATGGTCTCCAGCTTTTGACACTGCTCCTCATAGAAGTACTCCAGCTCATACATACTGAGCACCCCGTCTCCGTCCAGGTCCATACAACGGAACCAGTACTCTATACTAGACGCGGAGACAGGGGAGGAGTTAGCGTGGGAGGGTTGCATGTGAGTGTCTATTAATGTGAAGAGATAGAGTTGAAAGCAGTTGGCGTAGCTGTGTGCCTAGATACCTGGTATCAGTCTTCTTGTCCTCCTCAGATATGAGGAACCAGACAAAATCAGCATAACTCAGCCGCCCCTCCTTATACACCCGTCTGTCCCTGATGGGATGGATGGAACAATCACTATCACAGTTGGCATTCAAACAGAAACATAAAACAGGCAGTGACTTCCTTTTAGAAATGTCTTCTATCTTGTTGGCTACTTATGACTGGAGAATGAAAAGGACTTTTGTACTTACTTTGTTACTGTTCCTGAGAATAGTCTTTCGATCATCTTGTGGGAGATGGCTGGAAAAAAATAAAGCACGGATTATTTACAATACAAGCTGCTGAATATCATTTTTCTATCAGACAAAGACTCTCAGTTAATGTACAACTCACATTTAATCCATTCTCACAGACCGTAAATCCAGATCACTGGAAAGTATAGTTCTTTTTCATCTTGACAATGCCATAAATCCTCTGGTCATCATTTTGACCATACAGTGGTAGTAATAGTTCCAGACGTGGCGTCATTCGACCAGAGTATATATGCTGCTCTCCTATTGATCTTGTGTCTCATTTCCCCTGCCTCACTCATAGACCGACCATCAACCAAGAACATGTGGTGTGGAGTGTGTGGGGAGGAAGCATCGAAGCAAGTCTTTTTTTTTGTTTGTGTGTGAGGGCAAGATAGAATCTGCAAATACTTTCTATTGCTAGTTTCAGCCTGAAATATGACCACAATCAGTAGGCCCTGCTGATTGTGGTTTGCCACATAGTGTCCAATGTAACAAGAGCCAGGAAGCTTACAGGGAAGTTAATTTAGTGTGTGCCTCTGTGAATGACAACTTATTTAACATTATCTAAATGGTTCTGATAAGGTAAATCCCACCAATCTGGTACCCCACGCAGGTTGCAACAAAGGCTGTGAAGTATTTGCACATACAGTTTGATCCAAGTCTGGTGTTTGTGTTCATTACGGTGAGGTGTACTTACATACCTTGGTCATTGTGCCGAGCCAGATCTCTCTGGTCTACGTAAAGGTCATGGTCAGTGTCCAGCTCCCAGAACTTGCAGTAGATGACGTAGAAATGTTCGTAGGAGAAGAACTCTGTCAGCTGGTTTACGTCTTCCTCCTGCTCCAGCAAGGCCACGTTCTGGGACAGAAGGAAAGAAAGTCACAATGAAGCTTTTCAGCAATGCAACTAATGTTTTTTTTTCAGACTGAGTGACTGACATTTTTATTTAAATACAGAAAAGTAAAATAAACACCCTTCAATAAAAGAGGAAAAAGAAAATGAAAGAAATGTGAAAATGTAAAGACATCCACTTTAAACCCCAAATTGAATCTGTTAATACAGCAAATACAAGCAAAAGTGGTAAGTGGAAATCGACGTGAAAAAAGCAACAGATTTTAGAGTGGTGTCCAACCTGAAGAAAGTTGCTTTTCCTTAGCTCAGAGCATGTGATTCTGCCAGTCCACGACCGGTTCACGGTGTAGAATATTCTCTGTATCACCTGACAATCAGACGCAAACAGTTCAAAGTGTTGCCAGGTACATCCAAATAACAATACATGAGCAAAATGTCGTCAATGCAGTCTTCGTGGAACAACTATTTCTAGAAGCTATACTTCGTAATTTGTGTTATGATAGTGTACTTTATGTCTATGTATGTAGTAGATGATCTCTCACCGTGGTGATGTAGCGTGAGTGAAAGTCAGATGCCTCCTTCAGAAAGGCCAGGCCTGCGTGAGTATTCACCACATCCTGAGCAACACAAAGCAAAGTCAGCCCAATTTGTCTCCGCTGCACGTCTATCTGTCTCATTTCCATAGCAACCCCCACAAAACACACAGAAAAAAAACAGGACAATGACATGCTGTGCCCACTACGATAACAAATACATATGTTCAATTACTTTCTGTAAGTCTTCTCAGAGGAGAGTGAACAGACAAACCACATCTGCCTGTCTTTTGTGCTAGATGGTGCACATTAAATTGTGAGTAGACAGGGAATGCATACTTATTCAAACATCAGAAGTTGTAAATGTCTATCTAAATCAATTTGTCATGCCATATGCTTTATAAGTTTAGCTATGTGAAGGAAAAAGCTGCAGGCCTTTATGTGAGAGGCCATCAAATGTAAATGTTACATTTGAAGTCTGAAAACATTGGGTCAACTGGTTTTGGGATGAGCTTAACCCATTTCTGAGCTGACAGAGGTGAGGCTGTAGCGACTACTCCTAGCCTGCTCTCCTTTCCCATGCCATGATGTCACAGGGTCTTTCATGTGGTGTGCTGCATCTCAAATGAACTGCAGTTATACCCTTGCAATGAAATTCCCTCACGCCTTTTTAAAAAAAATTCTATTCCCCCTTCTTTTCTGCTGGGGTAATGAAATGTTAACATAAATGCGAAGGCAGCAATGAAATTAAAAAGGCCTTATTTTGACTCTTCCGGTGAGAAATTAAATAATAGAAAAACACATAAATCACAGGACAGAGGAAACAGACAGGGACAGTCAAATCTACTCCACTGCAATCCGCCTTTCATTCATCACAACAGTCAAAGGCGATTCCCCAAGTGGCACACTACAAATTAAACGCCCTGTGCCAGAAGGCATCTCTGCTGGTATGCTAACGGGTGGCCGGCTCAGCCCAACCGCTCCTGCCAGCATGAAAATGAATCAGGTGCAGGGCGGGACCAAGGTGCGTGACAACAGCATGCCAGGCAGAATGGGAAAACAAACAGCCAGCACAGCAAATCTACATGATAGCACTGACCAAAGTCAATTTGGCTATCCTTACAGGAACAAGATGATGAATTTGCATCTTTGTTTTCTGTGATAAATTGTACTTTTACTAATGTGTATATACATTGTCGTTATATACAACACGTCACCCAACAGTGGCAATATAACACCTCCCATCTCCTACCAAACCGGTTAATGGCGCCAGTGGAGTCAAGAACTAACCCTTTAGTATACTCTCACCGCCTTACTATTGGCTTACAGTACCAGCCCTGAATTAGTCCTCCACCACATGAAAACTCTACTACCTCAGCAGGGCAGTCTAATAATTAACTCCAGTTCCCACCACCCAAGCCAATGCACTTTTGCCATCCCATGTTGCCAAGCCCAACCCTCTCCCTGGGTGTGCTGCAGCCTGTACCTGCAGGAATGGAATAAAGTCCTCTTGTTCCAGGTAATTACAGCCAGGCTTGGCCAAGAGGTGCACAAATTTAGAAGCGTCATCGTGACAGGTCTGCAGAGTTCTGGAGAGGAAAAGAGAGAACAGATGGTTGCAGGGTTACTCCTTTCTCTCTTATTTTCTTCTATCCTTTGACATTCAAGAACACAAGTCTAAAAATGTTCCCCTCAAAAGTGCCAGTGCAGGTATAATGCATTCTGAAATTAGGATTCTGAATTGCTGCTGGGGTGATTATAAGCTCAGAGTTATGGCAGTAATGGTGAAATAATGCAAGATTCTCTTGTAGCCTCTCGCCTCAGAATAGCTCAGTCATGAGCTCATGTCAAAGGCCAAGCCAGTCCAGTTCTCTGGAGGCTCGCACATTAATACTACAGCATGTCTATTGCATACAACAGCACACAGACAAGAGCACAGACCCCCACTACAAGAGCCCTGTGGTATTCTTTTCAATGTCAGACACACAGACAGAGAAATAGACTTTTTCATTCATATATATGCACAGCGACTATTCCCTTGTGGCTGTTGGTGATGCTTTTGTGATTGTGACTTCTGTTTTTGTTCTAAATGAAAAAGGAAAAGCCTTAATATGAGATAGCTGCATCTGTGTTTCTGATCCCCAGCGAGTGATCATCATTGTTTAGAGCAGATTGTATGGGCCAGTCGGGTGTGAGTGAGTGTCCCTGTGGTCCGCTGAGGATGAGAGGAGCCATTGTCTTACTTTCTCCACATGGCCACAAACTTGTGAACGGACATGAAGCCCGTCCTGTCGCCTCCAGCTGAGCAGAACAATGGAGCTTTCCAGTAGAGAGGACACTCACAGGTCTATAGAGACAAGGAAGGACGAGAGAGGGAGTGATGTGTAGAGAGAGAGAGAGAGAGAGAGAGAGAGAGAGAGAGAG